>JACDOX010000005.1:4826424-4960767 GCA_014549065.1 Cardinalis cardinalis | reverse complement strand
TTTTTTTTTTTTCTTTTGGAAAAAAAGTAATGAAAATAATTCAGTCATTTCCAAAAATAATGTTATTTGCCCTTGCATAAATAGTCCAACAATCCTTTATTCAAAAGGCTGGGGGGCTGGGAGGGAGCAGTATCAAGGCTGTACTTCTGGCTGCCCCTGTAAAGCTTTGCTCCAGTGAAAGTTTTCAGGAACAGCTGTTAACACTTGTCTAGTAGAGATAATTTTGCCTTGTCTGCCTCTGTAAAAATTACACCCTCCTGAGGCTCATTCAGTTGTGAAACACCTTGTGCTGATGGGGCTGAACATCCACATACAGCAGGTGAACTATCCCTTCGTGCTTCCTGTTCTTGACTACTTGCTCACCTTGCCCTGGGGCTCCTCCTTASACCTATTCCCACTACACTTTAGGGGGGATTGTGCACTGTGGCACCTTTTTCCACCTTGACTCCCTGCAGAGTCTGTGTTTGCCCACAGCTTCTGGGCTGAGCTGTCACTGAAGCTCTGGCATTAACACAGGGAAGCAGAGAGGCCACCAAGGTCCACATCATGCGCAATGCAGCCAGTTCCCTGGATCACTTTTGGGATGCTCTGGGCTTAGCATTTGTTACAGACAGTGTCGGAACYCCGAATGGCTGGGAAGTGTCAGGAAGAAAATAGCAGTGACTCCACTGCAACAGGGCCAGTCCCAGCTTGACTTCTGAAAGAAGCAAAAATTCTAGAGTTACTTGATGAGAGGCACAGAGGTTTCGGGATCGGGCAGGGATCACAGGAGATGCAGTGTAAAAGTGAAGGCAGGCAGGCTGAGGCAGATACAGCACGGTGGAGACAAAGCAAGGCGAGGGGATTTCAGCTGGACTGGGTCTCAAACAAACCCTCTCAAATGGAAACAGAAGAGCTTCTGGTCTTATCAGCAGCTTTGGAAGCAGCAAAGGAACGTGTGCATCAACAAATACCATGCTTAAGAACACTCTAAAAGGAGGCTGTGCAGAGCCTGTGGACAAAAATATAAACCTAGCTGTGGAGGCAAAGCAGGCCTCTGGCACTGCCTACCAGCAGGAGGCTTAGCACAGCCTCAAACACCGGCTTGCTTTGTTGGCTGGCCACAGGAGAAGGAAAGGCTCCTGACGTTTGGCTGAGCCTGGGGAGGAAGAGCTGATTGGTGACCAGTAACCCTCTGTATGCTTTTCAGGAAAGGTGCCGGCAGAGCCAGATCAGTCTGCAAACAAAATTAGTTCACCATTTCTCTGAACAGAAGCAAATGCCCTGGAGGGAATGGCAGGTGCACACACCATTGGATGGCACTGGGCACAGATGCAATCCTAGCCACAGCTCCTGACCCATACAACCTGGAGGGAGGTTTTAAATTAAAGATTTGGCATGCACCTACACCAGGTCACTAAAACCTGCACTTTGAAAAATGCATCATTAGTGTAAACTACACCTGCCTAGTTGTACTGAGGAGATGACGTAAGTAAGACAAGCTGTGCAGAACTGATTGAATAGGGAGCAGTCTTAACACATTCTTCAATCAAAGATTATGACCCAGAGTTTTAATGGATAATAAAGCACTGAGCACAACCACCACAAAAATAATAACCTTGATATTAAGGGCCTTGATACACCTGCAGTATAACTGTGACCTATTCTTTCCTTTCCTTTTCCAGGAACAGTACTGGCAGAATTTCAGCCCAGTTAAATCATTGAAAATGGTCTYGTACAAAACAGCATGGGTATAAAAAGGGATGGATTGCAACTTCAGGTCCGACATAATTGGTGCTAAATATGTCTTGGGAGGCAGATTGCAGTGGTCCTCCATTGATATTGGGATGAACACAATCCATCTTTACAGCACTGAACTTMTCCATTCTCTGGGGATTCAGCCCAGAGAACAGTAATAGCTAAAACAGGACTTCTCATAATGCAGTGAACTACAGTATTTAGAGAGGTTTCTCAGGGGACAGCAGATGAAGGGTTAGAGTGATAAAAATRTTTGGTTCTCCAAAAAGGAGCCTACTGACATGAATGCCAGTTAGGTTTGGCATAGAAGGATGTTCCCTTCCCCTTGATCTCTGAGAAGGGATCTCTGACAYGATGCTCTAGCGTTTTTTTCACTGCCATCAGAGAATGCTCAATGGACAAATCAAGGTTCAGTAAGGCCCAGCATTCACCCACCTTACTTCCTTTGGTACTCTGTGGAAAACAACATCTCCAGGTGAACACACAGTCATTTGCTGAGCTGAAAAACTTGTTTGCTCATTGCATTCCATCTGGTCACCATATGTATAACTATAGCAGAAAAGGCCAACCTAGCTTCCCCATGCCATGCTGCCTGAGTGAAAACAAACTGATGCCACTGTTTACAATTGACCAGACCTTCAAAACACTCAAAACTTGCCAAACCTCCCAGAAGTCATTATCAAAATAGAAGCAGACCAGCTTTTTGTATATGAATATGAGTGCAACCGTTCCTGACACACCAGGTGACGTATGGAAGGAGAGGGGTAGCGTGTGTGTGGCACTGAAGAGGTGGACCATCAGTATCTTTAATTAGATACTGTACCTGGTCCACTAAGAGTGGCCTGATGGTGCTTTTACTCCATTCCTCTTCCTCCCTTTCCTTCCCTACCCCCTCCCCAAACACATTCTTGGACATAGATGGAAGTGGCAGAAATTGCTGTATAAGCCAGACCTCTGATTAGGAAATTGCCTGTCTCCTTAGGACAGTGCCATAAAAGTCAGCTTTGCACTTTATTTCCTGCTGTTTAATTTCTTGCCAGCTGCTTAAAGGACTCAAAGAAAGGAAGTTAGAGGCTGATAAAAGCACCTTCCACCCAGCCTGACACCAGCATCAGATCCACTCCAGTCATCAGCTGCTCTGGCAAGTAGGACCTCTGACAGGAGTTACCACAGACTTCACAAACAGGATGGAAAGATGATGTTTGATGGGATAACTGGAACAGGCATTACTTCTACCAAGGTAGATTCTTTCTCAAGGATTTATCTATTGATACTGGCTGTTCTTACAGGCTGACACAATGTTACTAACAAAAACTTTGTCAACTTTAATGGAGCTGAGKACCTGGTACAGGTGATCACAACAGGTTATTTCAGCAGCATTAGCACCCCTAAGAATGACAAAGGAGGAAAATGCCAGGAGTCAGTATTCCATGGTCCTTTTCTTTCAACACAAAGCAGACATAATTTCCATGGCTAGGACAGAGTTTCATACTGAGGAGCCATCAATACAAAAATAAAAGAAGGWGCTGAGGGGAGTCGAAGATAAGGGACCTGCCCCCTTTTTCTCATTAGAGAATCTGATGCTGGCAAAAGCAAACAATATTAAAGAAACAGTGTGAGGGGGAGAGGGAAGCAGTATGAAAACAACCAGTTCCTATAGCTACACTAGGACAAAGAACACTCAAATAGGAGGAACAAAAGTCAAACAAAAGGAGTAAGGGCAAAAAGACACAAATACTAGTGCAAATAATCACATGTACAGAAGGAGACAGGCAAGAGAAACACCTGGGTAGGTTGAGAAGGCTGGCTGCAAGCAAAGAAGTGGAGTAAAGTAAACCTGGGGAGAAAGTAAACCTGATTTCTCRGGGATCAGAAAGGTAAGCATGAGATGTTAAATGGGGTGTGAGAGAAAGAAGGGGTGAGGAAACAAACACACAAACTAGAGCTGCAAAAGGAGAAAGAGGTGCTCTGACCTAATGCTCTTAAAGAAAAGGTCTAGGAAAGGAAGATTCTCTGTTGGGAGGAGTATAGGAGAAAACTGAAGGGTCTCAGGACCCCTGCCAATGCAATTTCTACATCACATTTTAAAAATTAAACCTTTTCCTATGTGCTCAACTAAATGGTGCATTCTTTATACTCTGAGTACCTGTTTGCCAGGTTCAGACTGAAAAAAACCAAGGACATTTGCAAAGAAAGCCAGATGATGTTGCATTTTGAGGACAAGTGTCATACAATACTTAGCGCATAAAAAAATTACCTGTTCAGGTATCTAAAATTGACACTGAGGATCAGCTGAAACTTGACATTGTTTGGCTAGCTATCTGCAAAAAAAGATAAATCCCCCTTCCTGTGCTTGTGAAAGCTATCATGAAAGTCAGTGCTTATGAAAGAAACAGATATATAAACTTGAATGTTAGTAAAAAGCAAAAAAGAGAAACAACAGCATCACTCCAGTGGAGTAAATAATAAATAAAYACATCCTAAGTCTGCACAATTAAAATAAAACACCTAGAAGCTGTTCATTAAATGCTGTCATATTTTCTGTGATGAAGGCAGTATGAGTGATCTTGTAAAAAACATAATAAAACTCAAAAAATCTGAAGCAATTGTGTAAATGAAAACCATCTTATAAGGCACATGAACAACAGGGTCAAATCAAAACTAAGAACAACCTGCACATTCTAGCAGATCCTTAATTAAGATTTACAAATGTTGCGTGCTCATCTCTGCACAGTTTTGGGTGTAATATAAAATGCAAAATTGTGACTAAATATTTATTGTAAATTCATATGGTCAAGGATCAAAGTTATTCGTGTTTCTTTCCAGGAGATTTAGTGTACTATGTGGTTTATAAATGCTTATGAAGAAATAATCAAAGGCCTGATGACTTCATAATCTAAAGCTAAGAAAAGCAGACTTGAGGACAAGTGCAGCATGTTTGAGGTATACCAAAATTACCAAATTCCAAAGTTGAGGAGTAATCAATCTCCTAAAACTATCTCTTTTGTGATTGTGCTCAAAAGAGGTTTCAGTATAAACAAAACAATGATGTCACCATCATTACAGTCACTAGCTTCAACAAGTACAGGTTCAGATGAGTAAAGTAGATTTGAAAGGCATATAGCAAGTCAAGGCAGGCTACTTAATGAATAAAATCACTTCCACTTCATTTTCTCTTCTCAATTCTCCTTTTAAAAGATCAATTGTCCTATTGTTCCTTTTTACTTCCACGCAAAGAGAAAGAATACACATTTTAAATCAGATGTGTGTTTAAGCTGTTACACAGTTAAAAAAGAAGTTTTAGTCTAAGGAAATTTATCTCACCTTGTCTTTAAAAAAAAAGAAAAATCTACTGCTTTATAATTTTCTGGTACAGGCCTCTGACAGAAGGAAAATATTTATTAACTTCAGTGTATAGAACTTGGCCATTTTAGAAGACATGGTGAGATAGTATGAAAGGACTTTAAACTAACAAGTGTCTTGACTGTGTGTTCATCTATTGCTGTTTATCCCTCCCTTAATCATACATGATACCTACCTTGTCCAACTACACTAACAGAAATAACAAATTTGACCATCAAGAGTAGCAGTAGCAGACTTCAAAGAAATTTTCAGTTAAATTTCCATACAAGTCACAATTATATGCAGCTGATTTTTAACACCAGTTTATATTTCTTACCCCATCCAACTTGTGTGCAACATCTAAAATGTACCCTTGTTTAGAAAAGCAATGAAATCCATCCTCAGACTTGACAACATGTTTAATGCCCACTGCATTTCAGTGCTAACTTAGCATCACCATGGCCAGCTCAGTAGGAGACACCTTCCTGACATTTGACCTTCACATGATTTAGCCCTATGGTAGCCATGATATTTACTTTTTCCCCAGGACAAAGAAAGGAATAGTTGTTTAACATAAAAGACAACACTGGCACAATTTAGGTTGAAAAAGATTTTTAGATATCAGAAGAATGAAATCTTGGGAATCCTTTCAGGAGATTTAGGGCAACCTTGAGAAAGCTATAAACTACTTAGTTTAAGATAGACCTTGAAGTAGTAATTAAGGACTTCAGCATGTAAATGCCTGCAGCAGGAGAAGACTCTTCCAAGAAAAGATTCCAAGAAGTTCTTTCCAATCATGTGGTCTCACACATTTCACGGCTGCACTTGTTCCTTGTTTTCTATACAGGCTCTCAGTGTAATATTTTAACCTCACCCAAGCAGGTCTTCACATCACCAAAACAATCAGCACCCTTTATTATAGCCCTACTTAGCCTAAAGTCATGAGTTTAACCTTTAACCTGCTCCTCAGCCAAGGAAGAATATTAAAGATTAKTCAACTTCTGCAAAATTTTTTCACATGCACAAAGTAATACAGTAAATAAACACCAAAGATATTCATATATCCAGGGTTCCAGGTAGCTGAGGTAAATTGTGCAATATGGGACACCAAATCTCTTTTCCCATAAGGCTCCCAAGATGATCATATTCTTCCCACACAATTTCTCTTCCATCACACTGGGGAGTTTAATCATACCTGTTGTGATGAAAAGCCAAGTTCTGAATGAGTTTGGATATCCTCTGGACTCAGTTCCAAAATGCCCAATACACCACATGCTAATTATCTACATATAAAATGCCTTCAGAATTGTCATTTCTGTTTCAAAATGACATACCACGAGGTCTTCACCCAGGATCTGATGACTGTATCTTTATAAACAGTGGTAACATCATCTGCATTAACATGATTTTCCTTTTTTTTTCAATAATCAGTTAGGTTTAAAAAAAAAAGGCAAAAACAAAAATAGACAATAAATTTCTGCAATTGCTGCCTTTCCAAATGAAGTATTTTTATGGCATAAAAGTTTTCAATTTGCTGTTGTGGTCTTTGTTTTCTGGCCAAGAACATAGCCAAAAAGCATGCATAACTTCAGATGCTTTTCTTCCATATTTAAAAAGTTTCAGCTCTTGAGAAGTAAAATACTTAGAGACAGAAAACAGAGGCATAACAAAGTCACAGTCTTATAATATTTAAATAAACAGTTATAATAAATCAAAATACAATAATATTTAATTACAGATTGTAATGTGTTTTACTCAATATTATCAAATTTATTAAACATTGCCTTTTTTCTCTTACATTAAAGAGTAACCCTATATATTTGTTTTCTCCACAAGAGACAGGAAACCTTTACTTTAAAAAGAGAATTAAGCAAGAAGGTACCAGTAAAACAGGAAGGTAATTTCACTCCTGGCCTTCTGGGAGAGAACAGATTTGAATATTGTTTCTAACAGAGCGTGGTCAGTATAGTAAAAAATGTGTTTGTGGATGAAGGACACAACTGATGCAAATGAGGTTACACGTCCCACTAGGCACAGCTTTGTGATATTTTGGGGGAGGAAGTGGTGGCCTACTTTGTTTATCCCCTCACCTAAAGTGAAATACTGCATAGTTCATCATCCTCACCATCTCTGGTTTTCTGGCACTCTTAGAGGAGCATGGATATATGGAACATTTATTTACAAGTCAAATGCATGTCCCACATTTAGTTATGTGCTAATTAAGATGACAGTGCTGCTAATAAACTGTATGTATTCCCTAATGCAAATCAGATTAGGAATTACAGAGATTATAACCTCCCATGAGGGAACTGTTGTCCAAATCCCTTGTGTAAATGTGACTCCTAGAAAGTTCAGATCTCCAATCTGAGACTTCTAGAGAACAATTACCATGACAACATATTACATTAAAGAGTTTCAACTGAAAGAAAGAATTATCAATGGCAAATGTAGGTGCATTATTCACAAAAGTCATTATAGCATTAATTCAGAGATGACTGTCCCTCAGAATATTCTTCTTAGCAAAAACAATTCATCAATAGAAAACATGAAACAAAATAATACTTTCCAGGTCCTTGTAATCTAATCTACCCTTGCATATCTTTCTTAATGAAGAGGTATTCACCAGATTGTATTAAAAGGCAGGATGTCCACAAAAAAGCCTAGAAAAAAAAACAGATCAGAGTTGAAAATTTTCCTGAGCTATTATCAAAGAGCACTCTGATTCTTGTCATTCAGGGCTCTTCCACACATGTGCTTTCAATTCCAATGACTTACTCTACTTCCAGTCTGGAAATCACCATGGCACAAATCCCACCCGTTAGCCAATTTTGGGCAAAGAAGCTGTGGGGCTTAGAGCAAGAAGAAAGCAACCAAAAATGAGAATGGCCAGCTAAGGAAAGCAAGGTACAGCATGACCTGTCTCAATTCCTAAACAGCCTGTACTCCAGTCTGGAGGATTTGCAAAGTGAGCTGTCAGTGAGCTTAGAAGTGATGGCCCGAGGCCATCACAGGGCAAATGGAAACTGCTACCTGCACTCTCTGCGCTGTACCAGTTCTTAGAATATTTATGAAAGTACCAAATTGTAAGTAAATGCTACCCAGGACAATTGTTCTGTCAACAAATGGAACACATGTTTCTGCAGCACTCTGGTAACTGAGTAGGAGTCAGATTACATCCCATCAGCCAGCTAGGAAGCTTAGTTTTCCCTTGTGATTGCGAACCACCAAGTTGTTTTTGGCAAGATAAAAGTAGCTGTGGCCGTGACAGACATCTAGTCACTGAATTTCCAATTATGGAGAAGTTGCACTTAAGAGTTTCAGAGCTGAAATATGGACTTCACCTTAATTCCACAGCTATTGCAAAACAATTTGCCTATGAAGCTGCAGGCCAACCTGGGCAAAAAAAAGCCATGGAAGTTCAGGAAAAGTTTGCTAATGCACTTTTACTTGTCTAGAAAAGTGTCTAAATTGTCTAAAATGCCAACGGCCAGGGCATATGGATTTCTAGTTTTAGTAAAACGCAATTATTTTATTCAAAAATTGGCTTTTTTCAACTGATTGGTATTATTGGGKGATGTGCAAGAAAGCAAGTTGGAGTCTATTGATACCAACATTTAGACAGAAAAGGGCTTCTTGGATATTTTTCCTTTGAATTTGCAACATTAAAATTTTATCCTGCTTTCCTGTCTTCAAAAATCATCTGGCTATACTGACACAGTCAGCTTCCACTTGGGTGCCTTCAAAATTCCTTTGTACTAGGATTCATTTCTTGTGTATTTTGTATTGCAAAAAGGGTTTTCTCTACAGGTGTATAAGTAGATGGGATGGGCACTACTTTCTTCATGCTGCTAAAGTGCTCCTTATATTCTTCACAATACCAGTTCTTTAGTATGGTCTATTTTAAATGTGCAACATAGTTGGACAATCTCAAATTCTTATTTGATAAAAGTCAAATTTCTGGATAGGAAAAACTTTTCTTTTTGTGATAATGCAGGTCACCTAGCATAGCAGAAAGTTTCATACGCAGTATTTGCTCAGAAATTCATACAAAGGACTTCAGAAAAATCAGGTATTAGATCATACATTAAATATATTAAAGAGGAAGCAATATCTAAATAAATTAATTTTAAATAAATAACAAGGAAAGGGAAAACTTGTGGAAACAGAATATGGAAGTCAATTTTGGGGAAAAATTTTTACAAGACACAGTTATTTGCATCTTTTAAACTGGGCTACTTAATATGAAATGCTTTATGTCTGTAACCAGATGTCTTTATTACTGACTAGATTGCCACCATGTGCCAAATGGGTTTCAGCAGATACTCCAAAATTTGAGAAATGTTTGTGTAGTGTGTTCATAGCAATTTAAATTTCAAATAGCCAAACCTGGAACAAAATCCCAAGAAGACAGGCATAAATCTTGAACCTAACTCGTAACTCTCATTTCACGTCATCTCCCAGTTACAAAACTCTTGCTTACTCTGGTGACTTGCTAAAGTATTCTCAGTCTAAAGTAAAAGCAAAACAATTATCCCTGTGTTACTTCTTCAGATGTGGTATCACAGAATCATGGAACAGTTTGGGTTGGAGGGAACCTTTAAAGGTCATCTCCTCCATGCCCCTGCAATGGGCAGCAACATCAGCCCATGGAGTAGCTGATTCTGACTATGTGATTCTTAAAAGTGACATGAGAATTATTTCCATGGCAGGAATATCAACTGAAAGCAGTGGCTCTGAGTCACATCAGCAGATTCACTAGTGCTTTGTAGAGAGTTGCATAGAATTTCTATTCATCTCTAATTTTGATACAGACTTTCAGATTATTTCTTCTTAAAAAACAAAAAAGAAAAACCACTAATATTCACTATCTTGATTTAAGAATTTTATCAAGGTATGTAAGAGGATTTTTGGAAACAAATGTTATCACCATCTCCAGGAYGGTGGAAGCTCCTATGGTACCAAAGGAAGAATGCTGCCACAAGTACAAAATATCATAGGACAACAGCAGTATTACCAACCCAGGCTAAGCTGAATTTTAACATGCTGTCTTTGATGATGCCTGTGAGTGATCTAAAGGCATGTTTGCACTTAAAATTAATATAATAATATATTAATATATACCCATTTTCAAGATCCCGTTTACAGCACATTGCTCTCCTGAAGCCTATCTGTTTTATTTCAGCTTAGGAATTTCTTTTTCTTCCATATTTGTAGTTCTAATACTCAAAAAATATTTGGTTATAAAGACCAGTACTAACTGTATCTAGCAGAAAATCATCTTGGCCTGAATGAAGAAGGGGTAGAAAAAGCCAAATACAGTCTCTGTTGTTTCATTCTTTCCTGAAAAGACATTCTGTGAGCAAGACTCTTCCTTACTAAAGATTTGCAGTTTGTTTAAATCATCTTGGCTACCCTGGCTTGACTGTATCTGTGTCAAGCAGTCCACGCACAGCTTAAGCAATAGCAGTGCATTTTCTCAGAAGTGTGCAGGGAGACATGGAAGGAAAGGAGCTGACCAGGCATGAGACTGTTCTAAACTGAGAACCAAGCTGGCACTTTAGCATGGGACTCCGCTGGGGCCGATCCCTCTGGTGAGAAAGTGTCCATAGAGATCCATCCCCAGATAGTTGCTGACATTTTATGACTCTCCTTTGCCTTTTACGGGAGCTGCCATTTATAGCCAATAGATGGTTCTTGTTTTATTCCTTCTCAGTTTCTGGATCAAAACCAGTACTAGAAGTTTGTTCAACAAACACACATGAGACTTTCCAGTTTAAAGCTGCCACCACCAGAAGTTTGAAGGTAGCATGCACTGTGGTTTGGCTTTCCACCTTATCTTCCCGTCAGCATTTGTCTTCAGCTTTTATTTATATTGTTCTGTCACAAGGAAAAACATACAGAGACAACTCTTTTATCTTCAGCTCTGTGGTGTGGTTTGGAGTGATTTCGGCAGTGTCATTTATAATCAGACCTGCTTAAGCTGTGAGTAAAACATTCATTTACACCAGCAGATAYAGAAATCATGTTTACATGATTTCAGTCCTGACTTAGTACAACCAATAATTGTAACATGCTTTTTGATCCCTAATTGCAAGGTACAATAAGAACACACAGTCTTGCAATCATTATACACACTTTTTTTTTTTCTATTTAATAAAGAAGTTAATAGAACAGCTACAGAGAAATATAYCCCAGAATTTTAGCACACCAAAATTGTCTATTAAAAAAAAGTTTCTAGGATTTGGTGTCTCAAAGAAAATGCACCTTATAATGACAATGTGAGGGTCACAAATTTGGTCCCTATTCTCAGATCACCAAAGATATTTAAGTGTTACTGTTGTATTGCATTTCAGTAAGAAATTTGTTCTCCACCTTCTTCTCCATTACAGTTCCATTTGAAAGAAAAACAAAACACTACTGAAAATAGTTGTTAATTCAACATTAACATAAGTTCAGCAAAGCTCTGCACGAATCTTCCAGTACAGAATATGGCTTTCTTTGTTTAAGCTTCTAAATTACATTAYATAAAAGCCTATTAGAATTTATATCACCCACCCAGAACCCTGTATAAACCCTAAGCTCTGCAAAGTGTAATTCAAGCCAAAGATAGAAGATTGTAAAGGGAAATAAAATGCCAAACATGAGCTTCACAATTTGCCAAGAATACTGTAGATAAAAATAAAGCTTGGAGTTTAACTCCAATACTTGGCTGCAGGAAAGCTTACTTTGCTGAGGACTAGAGTTTAGAATAATTCCCCAAAGAACTCTGGCACTAGGAGACTGCAAGGACTTATGTTATTTAGAAAACAGTTTCTTCTACAGTCAGAGTGATTAGCTTTCAAGAGCATATCTGGCTTTCCTTCTTCTTAGTTTTTAGTTAATATAAAATCCTTTTGACACTACTCTCTTTGGAGAAGACCCAGAGTGGGGAAAAATGGTTCCATTAAAAATAGGACAGCTTTGCAACAGAGATGATAAATTCCATTATGTCTCAGAGCAGAAGCAACAGTAATCAGATATTTTTTGGCTACTTTATTTTCTCTCTGGCTACAGAGGAAAGGATTTTCCCTTGTGAATGGCTACACCCCAAGTAACTCAAGTATATCACTGTTCTCTCAAGATGTCTAGGCCAGAGACAAGTTACAATTCTAGAGCTTATTGCTACTACCAAGTTTTGAGTTCTGCACATTGTTCCATGCAAGGGAGTATATACTACCATCTATTTCTACCTCTGCTCAAATCTAGTGCCTGAGAGCAAGACTATATTAGCTCTTTGCAGTGCTCATGGCAGTGAAAAAAAATCAGCTCCTAACTTGTGAGACTGCTTCCCTTGCACCTATTATTTCTGACTCAGAGTCAGAAGGCTGGTGTGTGATCCCACAGCTATGTGGTCTGATCTGCACCTGGGCTGCTGCAGTCTTGCTCTCCTTTGCATGCTGCATTTATCTCTCCTGTGCTAGCACTGCTACTTCTGCAATTGTCTGGTGAGGTGAGCCAGCTGAAAACCAATCCTAAAAAAAAAGAATGGATTTTTGTCTGGTTCAGCCCTCAAAGGAGAGAGGACCATGGCAGCCCCCAGTAGTTCAGCTACAAATGCTGCAACACTGCACCTTTATTCACACCTCCAGCTTGCCCATCAGATCAGACTCTTCTATTTCTCCAGTTAGATTTTCTAACTGGAGCCCTGTGCTTTCCTCTTGCAGATTCTCAGTTAGCTGAAGCTCTTCATAAGCATCCCCTGAGCTATCTCRTTCTTCCACTTCCAATCCCCTGCACTGAACATCAGTGAAAATGCTGCCATGCAGTGACAACTTGTTATAAACAGAGATCAAAAATATCCCCCTTGTTTACTTAGCCTGCCTATTTGCAAGWCTTGTTTATGTGACAGTCTCTGAAGTACTGGCTATGTCTGTGCTATATGCTGCTCAAACACAGAACAAAAATTTCAGCTGGAGACACAAGGCAATAGAAGTTCCATGTCCTAGATCCAACAAGAGCAGCCACTCAAGGATGTATGTCAGTACCAGGACTTCTGGTGCTGGTACCTGTTGCCATTGCTGTTACTATCACTGATACATAGAAAAAAAAATTTAATAGATTTTTACAAAAGAGTTGTGAGGTGAGGAGCACTTGTGTCACTTGGGCTGCACATTACTAAATTAGCTGCCCATTATACATGTTCACTGTGCCTGCACTTGTGAGGCTCAGCAGAGAGAAACAGGGTTCTGTGAAAAACTCCCTCCAGCTGCAGCTGCTTTTGGGAGCAGCAGAGCAGCCCAAGCCAGCAGGACTTACTACAGAAGAGAGGAAGTTAACCCATCATACTGACAAAACCCCACAGACAGCAGCTCTTCCACTCTGTCCTCAGACCTGTGTGAAACCTGAGCACATTT
Source organism: Cardinalis cardinalis (assembly GCA_014549065.1). Taxonomy (NCBI): domain Eukaryota; kingdom Metazoa; phylum Chordata; class Aves; order Passeriformes; family Cardinalidae; genus Cardinalis; species Cardinalis cardinalis. Next base: position 4,947,295 of record JACDOX010000005.1, on the reverse strand, counting down.
TCAGCCCAGTTGTAGCAAAGTTATTTGGCTTTGGTGAAAGAGCCCTCAATGTCACCYGCACGCTGCTGGCACAGGTTGCCTCACTGCTTTGCATGCTTTTTGGAATGCAGAGATTCCTCACAAACACCAAACYTGTGGGATGAAAATGTCACTCAACACTACTAGCATGTTTTTTTCAGGCAAGAAGGTAGGGACAAACCAAAGGCCACTCCTTCTATCCTTGCTACAGTCCTCAAGCAAGCTGCACAYTATAAATCTGGGGCACCTCAAAGTACCTTTATTAAAAGACCCAAATGTGATTCCTGGCAACAAAGTCCAGACTGTGYTACTAACATAAGATGACAGAAATTAAGTACTCTTTGGACGTATTTTGCCAGTAGATAGCCAAAATAGGTTCTATATGACTTTTCTGATAAGAGCAATCCTCCAGCAACTACCCCACAGTGTCTTTGTTCTTCAGGTTGTATAAATTGTCGTTGCTTTTTAGCACTCCTCCACCCAGGAACCYAGACACCATCACTCTTTTCTGAAAAGCTCACTTCTTAGCCCACCTTGCCAGACAAAATCTCCATCTCAAAACTGTATTGCTGCCTGGGAAAGGATTCTTGGATCCTTTAGGCCTGCAGGTTTGCAGTTTCTCCTGGATCTCACCGCGGGACACATTTACGTGGTTGCTGAAGCCTGSGAAGCAAAAGTGGGCTCTGCTAGAAACACATTAGGTAAAGGCACAGCCTTACTGAGAAGTGCCTTACTGAGAAGTGAAGAAAGCATGCAATCCAGGCTGCTCTCCTCCAGAACAGACAGGTTCTTGATAAACCTGGCAATGCTGCCACTCCACTATTGTCACTCGTGTTGTCACTTGGCACTTGTACCTCCTAAGACACAGATGGAGAACAGTAGGCAGTGCCCACTGAGAATGGATTTCAGGTATTATCCCKGATTGGAGATATACACTGAGAAGGGGATACAGACTTCATTTACAGCAGGAATAGCTCTGTCCTCAGTCAGGTTAAACCTACACTTTGAAAGGCACACAGTAAGAGCAAGGGGAGGCAGTTCAAATTACTCTGGCACAAATTCTTCTCACTCAGGAAGTCTGTAATCTACATTCCCTCTTCCTTGCAATGTATGAGATGTATGCAGGTGGTTAGAGAATAAAAAATTTTACTTTTTAAGACTGACTTATTCCAGGGGTGTGTCCGAAGGAAGCAGACTGAAGGAAAGGACTGAGAATTTCCACTGAGGAGCACAGCAGAAGAGTACTGAAAATGGTCCTGATGGTGCWGACTCTGGAAAGTATCACATGACAGCCCACTGGCCCTCAGTGTAWTGCAGTGTGTGCATCCCCACTGCACTAGAGTGAGCAGGTTAAACTGACACTCTTTGCCTCACAGCTGCGGCAAACAGAGGCCATGCGTGTGGCCAGGTCCCACAGTGCAGCTGACAGGCACACACTAACACAGCTCCGCAAGTGCCCGCACCCAAATATGTTTGTCAGTCAAGGAATTTTGACAAGATACCCACRGGATGGCATTCACACATCTTGCAAATTAGAAGATTAGATTTTCCATGGACACAGAGCACAGCAAAGACCCTACAGAACAGGACTTTGGATGCTGGTAGGATGCTGTTCGCAGCGTCTGTGCATTTATTGCCCATAGCCACTCATAATGGTGACATATCACAAAGATCCTGAGCACCAAAATAACAGCTAAGCAGCCAAAGGCCATTATCCACTCTAGCTTTTAGTGTCAGACCTGGCTTTAGTCACATTGGCCAGTGCTAGTGACAGGCATAAAGAAATTGAACAGTTGGCCTCAGTTCATCCATATGGAATTAGCCTTAGCACTCTCTTTACTTCTGCTAGCAGAGATTGATCTGCATCCAGTGTTCTATATTGTACCAAGGGACACGGCTTCATGCTGGCAGCCTGAGCCTGTGTCACAAACCACTGCTGCTAGGGTGAAACCAATCTTCTACATATTGACTACTGTGCCAAAAATGTTTGCTTCTTACATTATCTTATTGGAACAGCTTCGCAGAAACAGAAGTCATTTAATAACTCCTTATCCAAGCTTCAAGCTGGGCTTTATCTTTCTGCTCTTCTTGCAAAAGATATTGTTTGGGAAAAATAATCTGACTGACCATGGACTTCTTTCTGTTTGTTTCTATGCCCATGAAAGCACTTATACTTAATTTCTTTTCCTATATGTAGTCAGACAGGTTTAACCATTTTCTAACCTGGCCAGTAGATATGTTTGCACATGGATATGCATCCTATCTCATGGTTAAATACCAGTTTCATTGTTTTTAATGTAATGTRTGATTTACGTGGCATCTTCACACACTAAGTGCTATACATGTTGGATAKGCTAGGTATGTATTTTGGATCTCATAAGTGCAAGTGACTACAACAGTCTTTATAACCTCAACACTCTTGAAGAACTGGATACACATTACRCTATTGTAATGAAGGAGAAGGAGAGCAGACTTGGACTTCAAGAAATATCTTTTTTCCTAGAAATGTGTATTTGACAGTTTGATGATGCTATTTTCATYTGAAGGTGAGAAAGATTCACAATCAAAAATTAAAATCTATTAAACAGAGAAAGGCAAGGGGCTTCAAGGCAGAAAAGAGACTGATGGCTTTCCATAAAATGTTTCGATCCTTGCTTTGACTTCCTGTAGCTTTGTGTTTTGCTGTTGCCTAAGGAAAACTCTGATCGAACAGATCACAGCTAATGTCAGACAGAGTTAATCCAATTCTATTCTTTGGAATACTGTTAGTTTACCAAAACGATGCATCAAATCCCTAACTAGTTCAAAGGCTGTATGTGCAAGTTATTATTTCCCTAGAGATAGGACAATCCAAATAAAACATTGTTTCTGCTCCTTGGACCAGAAACAGAAAAGGCTAGTTTTGCAGTAACAGGCACTCCTAACATTAGGCCTATTTTGTCTGACTTGAAAGATTATCAGCTTTATGCCTCTATTGAGGACTGTAAAAAGATCACAGAATATCACCCAGATAGCAATAAAGGAAATTATTTTTTTAATATACAAGTGAATTTCCTGTATCTCTAAGTTTTCTGAATTTCACTAAGAGGAAATGTGATTTCTTTTCAGTGTTGCTGTAGAGAATTCCATTCATGAGAATTGGATTGACAGTCTCTGTATCTCACACTATCCAAAAAGAATCTCCCATACACATATTAGCTCATTTACTGTTATGAATGGTAACTGCTTACAGCAGCACAAACAGCTCTGGGGACCATTTGATGTAAATTCTGCAATCGCCTAATTCTGTGCAGCTCCAATGACTTCAGAGCAAATATGTTAGATTTAAATAAGCACAAATAAGCAAAATTAGAACTTGGAACCACACTTAGCAAAGTTTTCTCACAGTCAGTCCTACTAGCAGAAAGAATTATTTGATGTTTCCGTTTAAACATATTTGACGAGCCTTAAAAAGCCCCTTCTTTCCTACAACACACACACAAGTACTGTCACAATGTTACATCCCACTTAAAGTATCTTCTTTGAGAAGGAAAAAAAGATGCAATTCTATATTAAAAGTGTAGCACAGAGKGTCATTTTTGCCATAAACAGAAGGGCTTAACTTAAGTTGCATCTCTCTGCAGACAGCTGCAATCAGAGCAAACATGGCAGATTTATCGTACTTTCACCGTGTCGTGTATTTACGATCCCACTGGAAAATAAAACTAAAGAAAAAGAGAAAAAAAGTGCTGAGTCCAGTTACACCTTTGAAATAAGAGCAGGTACAAGCATGCTCTGCTTAGAGCTGCGCCAAGAACAGCTCATTCAAATACATGCACAAAACACATTCACTCCTATTCCAGCCTCCCAGTGAACTTTCACCAGCATCCCTATCAGCCACCAGAGCAGCCCAGAAAATCACTTAACAGTACTTGTCAGTAGGATTTTACCCCTCTCTATTTTCAGGTGCACAATTCCTAATCTGAGGAATTTGGGCAGTTGTGTATCTTTGAGAATTCAAATCTAAACTTCAAGTAATTCAACCTGAATCATGAAACACATATTTAAAAAGCCTACCCTGCTGGGAACCCATCCTTACCCAAATCCTATGCCATAATTGGATTATTCCCTTTGCTCTCTGCAATCCACATCATGCAGTTCCCTTCAGCAAATAACTAAAATGCTTACACTTCCAAAAASCTGGCACTTCTGACTGCCTGCGGTAATTCATACCTGAAGTGCACCTTACTGGACAGGAGGTAAACTGGTGAGAAATATCTGTGACTTCACTAAGTGTGAAGTCTTTCCTCTGAGGAGGAAATGTTTTGCCCATTACAATTTTTCACCCCCTCAAGTGTAACCAAGCACGGGCACAGGCTGCCCAGGGTGGTGGTGGAGTCACCATCCCTGCAGGGACTTAGATTTGATGCTAAGGGACAGAGTGGACTTAGCTGTTATGTTTATGGTTGGACTTGGTGATCATAAGGGTCTTTTCCAAACTAAATAACTCTTAGATTGCTTGATAGACTCTTAGATTGATTCTTAGATGCATGGCAGCAGCTAAAGAACTTATAAAGTAGGAGAGATGAGAAGAACTATTAGACTTACTACAGCTCATCAAGGCAGCATCTTGCACACTGAGCACTCTGTATCAGCTACTATTGATGGAATTTAAATACTTTATTCCTTCTAGGTTAAATAAAATCAATCTGAAAGCTTCACAGATTAGTCTAACATACAAGATCTTCCACAGGGAGAAGACAGAGAATATTTCTCTACAAAGTCAGGAATGCTGATTTCAGAGAATACTCTAAATCARGCAGACCATCACTGGTCATCAGAAAATGTCTTTAACAGTTTTATGGTGTAGATGTCACTATTCTTTGATACATTTGGATCTAAAATTTTAAAAGGTAAGAAACACATCATACATAGGTTACACATTTTGCATCAGTCCATTATCTAGCATGTGTGTTTCTTTTTCTGTGATTGTTTTCAGGTTCCACATCTTTGTCTGCTGAAGCCAAGCAAAAGGAGATGAGATATGTCATCTTACAGATTTCACAAACAAAAGCACTGTGAGCTCAGGCCTCAGGAAACAAGTTCAGACACCATGAAGTTCAACTGGCAATTTTCTTGCCTGAAAGAGACTTGTTAGTGRAGGAGGAAGACTCAAACCAGTTAGTGATGAAGAATGTGGGCATCACGTTTCACAACACTCACATGCGTAAGATTAGCTGACTCCAGCCCATCCTCTTACTCCTTCCTTGAAGTAGGATCAAAGTGCCCCAACATGTTTCAGCAGGTGTCCTAAAAATATACTGATTTGACAAATAGCGATTCAGATGTTTTGTTTGTTTGCTGGTTGCTGTTTGGAGGTTCTCCCCTCAAGTTTCAAGGAGATTCTTGTAAGATGTCTATGTCCTCATGTACAAGTACACGATCCAGCCTCATTATGTGTATTCCTGAGACTCAAGATGACCAGACAAGTCTTAACYACCTAACTAGGAGACTCCATAGACATGTAAGCTTTGCTCAGAGACACAGCAGGCTGCTGCCTTTCAGCAAGCCCTTGTTGTTTTCAGTGCCTGAAGGGGCTCTGCTTTGGGCCCCATTTAAGGGAAATCACAGAACACAGGACTAGAAGAAACCTCATATAGAAGTCTCTCTCCCAGCCCTGAGACTGAATCAGCAGCATCTCTATGATTCTCCATGCAGTGATGGTGCAGTTTTTCCCCCTAAAGGCTGCAGAAAGGATAACTACCTCAACTATTAAATGAGGCCTTGCCTGCATCCAGTCCAAACATCACTTGGTGCAACTCAAGTACCATGCACAGGTAACACAGGGCATCATTCATTCCTTTCCGTTTTGCAGTTATCTTGTCTATATTTGATGTCTTTTTTATCTTTCTTCTGACTGCTCTTTCCTAGACTAGGGACTGACATTTTTTCTGTCTTGTCTTGTACATCTTAACTGTTAGCTGGAGATACCAGCAGGAGGACAGCACTGCATTTCATTGATTGCCATAGTGACAACTTTGTATGCCTGAAGATCTTTATATTTTAAAAATCTAGGTTTTCAAAAGTCATTATGACATACACCAATAGGCATTTTGTCTCTTCACTGGTAAATGCAATAATTTCATTTACCACTGAATTGTATTATTTTGCTCTGCCATGAAAAAAATTATTTGTAAGTGCACAGAACTTTAATTGAATTCTGCAGCTCATCTGACTACAGCAAATCACTGGGTACCACAAGTTTTTTCTATAATACATGAGAAGAATATGCTATTCCTCTAGTCAGCTACCCTTACACCTGCTGACAACAGCCATAGTCAAGATAATTTGACTAGCAGCAAAATTAAGAAATAGAAGATTATTTCMCCTCCCTTTTCACAAACACATTATTCAATTTTTCCAGTATCAGGCACTTATCAGTTTTTTTATTAGATAGTTTACCTGTATGTTTTCTCCATATCAACAACYGATAAACGACCACAACCAAAATGAAAAGCCACATCTGTTCAGGAAGTGTGCACAGACAAGAAAATTACTTCAATCATTATCTCTGTGTCTCCACAAGCCAGAAAGTAATGTCTGGCTTTTCAATAGGAAAAATGAGGGTATATCTGTTTTGCAAAGTACTTACTCCCTGTAATGTTTAGACTTTGGTATCCTTTAGTAAAAAGTTAAGTGGAATACTTCAGGTGTCCATAGTTAAAAATCACCACTACAATGTAGCCTGCATGGACAATTAATAACTAAATAAATCAGGACGAATTACACGCTGACATTTTAAAGCAATGCTGGAACAAAGCAAGTGGAAAAAAAACCCACAAAGCTCTTTGTTGAGCAGATGAATCAGTTTCATCATCCTTGGTAACAAGATCAAGTACTGTAATTAACTGTTAGAAAGCTAGTAGTGTAATTCATCCAAGTTAACTGAAACCAGGGTGTGATGTCTGAGTACGTTTCTGTGGAAGGCTCTTAGCTTTCCAAGCTCTCTTTGCAAGAACAGAAAACAGGATAAATATTCTTTTCAGTGAGTTAGATACGTTTAAATCACGCTGTAACTAAAAGTCTTCAGAAATAAAGAGCAAAAGGAAGAGAAAACCACCATGCTCAAGTACTATCCTAACAAAGAGAAAAAAATAAAGAATGAGGCTTCATATAACTCAGCAGTTTTTGTAACTAACTAAAGTGTTCAAGAGCAAGTGGTCTCGAGTTGGAGACCTGATCTGTCAAAACTCTGTCTCTAAATGATTCCCCCTCAGGTAAGAACATTCATAAGAAGAGATATAGCACTTATCTTTATGCTTCTCTCTACAGAAAGCAGAGGACAGAGGATGAAACAGTTCCAAATATAATTTTATATACTGTCACGTAGTATTCCCTTTTATGTTTGTCTCTTTCTATTTCCACTCTGAGTGAGAGTCAGTACATTTGAACAAAAATATATTAAAATTTCAGCATAACCAGTGCTTTCAAAATACCTGAGCTGGTCAGAGCTAACTCTTCCATCATATGAAGCACAGATGTGGCTGCTCTGTCACTTGTGAACAGGCTCCAGCATCTCAAACCTACTACAGGCATAAGTGACCCAACCTTCTCTACAGAGYGTTGGATCCAAGCTACACTGAAGTCATCAGTTTTTTCCAAAAAAAAAAACAAACAAAAAGAACTCTCTAAGACACCACTGCATTCAGAGACATTGATGTTTAACCATGTACTACTACAGACTATAATTTTCCATTCTATGGTCTTCAGGGCTGTAGATAAGTTCCACTGCCAAAATAACCTTGGCAAAACCCTTTCTTCACAACATCCCCAACCTTTGAATTCTTCCAGTGTCACTTTTCTACCCAGCACTCTKCTCTGGCTTCTAAGATCTCCAAAATTTCTTGGCTTCTCTATTAGTTCCCTAAGTTGACTTACTACCTATAATCAGCAACAACATAAACCCTTTACAGTGACACTACAGGCCACTAATCTGTTTAGCAGACACTTTTAATCATTTGGGATTAGACAGAATATAACTAACAAAGCAGGCATTATTCGAGAAAGGAAGGAAAGAGAACAGACTCAGGGTTTGACTTGAGCCTGGTGAAGTTCGACCCAAAATATTTTTAGGAACTGCCTGAAGCTATTTCAGAACCATCAGCAATTATCACTGAGAACTTGTGGGAGAAGGATGAGGCTTTTGATAAAGGGTGAATGCAGTTCTTATCTGTAAAAACAGAGAGAYAGAAGGACCCTAGAAATGACAGAGCACTTAGCCTAACACTTAAGTTCTTGGAAAGACATCAGAACAAAACATTCAGCTCCTATGTAAGCACCTCATAGATAAGGACACATCAGAGGGATTTGTCAGTAGCAAATCACTGCAGTCCAAGTTAATTTTCTTTAAGGCAAACAGCAAGGCCAAAATCCAGTGGAGATATGAGCCATTGTTGGATTGTTGCCTTGTTAAGGCTTTCATGCTCCATCACATAACAGTCTCACAGGCAAGATACGTCAACATCTTAAGACAGGTACAAAATATGGAAAAAAATATYCAGAATGATGAGTTATCATCAAGAAATTGTCCAAATGGAAAATATACCAACCTGTGTTATGCAGAACACTGCTCTTGAGCCTCAGCTAGTCAATATATGTATCTGTGATCTGAAAGCAGGTTGAGACTTACTACACCTGCAAACAATGTCAAACTGRAGGGAGCTGTGAGCACTCTGGAAGATGACAACTGAAAGCAATTGGGGCAGCAACGAGTAACTGGGTCTCTAGCCCTGGTTTTTATGATTGTATTTTCCTTCATATCTAACCTTACACAAAACACAAGCTTTAGTCTCCTAATTTGACATGTCCTAAGGCTTCCCCTTACCCATTTTGTGCTGTCATTCAATACTTTTTGGCCAAATCCAGATAATTTTGTGYCTCCTCTCAGGCTGTCACAACTCGATGCTTGACTGCAAGTTCCTGTTGAACAGAGCTGCTTTTCACTGTATTTGCACATCCCAAAACTTTGCTGTGGTTTATAGCAGTTTACACATTACAAATCAGTTGAAAGAAAAGAAAAAAAATCCAACATAAACCAGGCAGACCTCTTCTTTGTCAAAAGTAATGATTGTTGTTCCAGCATTGAAGTATTGTGAATGTTTTGCACAGGACATCACACTGGACAGGAAGTGAATTTAAATTTGCATGCACTTCTAATTTGGTTTTTTTTTTTTTCATACAATATCTAAGGAAGAAGTATTTGCCTCTGGTATGTACTAATAGGGCTGACATGGAAAACAAGGTGAAGTCTATATAAAATGAAATCATTCCATACAAGGACACTGGAGCCTAAGGGATGGAATTGCCAGCCCTAAATGGCACAGCAGCCAGCTTCTGCAGTGTCTGGTCTTGCAAATGTTGAACAYACATGCTCAGCTTGACTATGAATAACCCTATGGAGTTGAATGGAATTACTTACAGTAGTAAAGTCCATGCATAAGCACTCACAGATTTGGGATTAAGCACGGGCCATTAGAAAAACAAAAGGAAGAAACCGATGACTCCTGTGCTGCAGGGAGGTTTCAGACCAGCAGATCTGCTCAAAACCTGGTCCAGAAAGGCTGGAACTCTCTGTAAATACCTACTGTGGAGTCTCCCAAGCAAGCAGATGGGGTGGAGCTCCCATGTACCAGAGGMACTGTGGTACCTACCCAAACACCTTCACAGTGCCCGTGGTGCTTCTGGATTTAAGGTGGCAATAAAAGGCACTCTCCAACTGGGCACCTGTGGCCTTTTCACAAGTTCAGAGAAACCAAATCACACACTGTATGTTCAYTCACAGTGAAATACAAGCCAAGAATAAAACCACACAGGCTTTTACACACTGCCCTCAGCCCACCACACTGCAATCTTCCAAACTCCCAGCCAAATGAATACATATGTCCACAGCCTTTGAAGGGCCAGATTCCATACTGCAATGCATCTCCTCTTTACTATCTCTGTCATCATTTAGATCTGACTTTGGTTTGCTTAATAGTTTTAAATGCTTTTTTTTTTAATTTAGGGAGTAAATCAATTCACTAGATCCTAAAAGGTACTTAAGTCACAACACAAAAATAAATTATCTATGGAGGATTTAAAATAGGCCTGTACTCTCTATTCTGTAATGCTTTAGTCACTGGAATGGAGAAGGGATGATGCCACAGCCAAAGCAYAGGATTGACACTTAAGAGAGAGGGGCTTTACCACTGACTGTTAGAAATATTGTCTGTSATTATAAGCACATTATCCAAACTCTTTGGATGAGTTTCCATCAGTGATCCATCATATACAACCAGAATCTCCGGGCTGGATACCTAGATACCTTACACTCTCCATTCAGGAAATCTAGAAGGTTTCCTTTTCARTACCTCATATGCTGCCTATCCCATAACTGATGTTTTCAAAGGAAGTGAGAGTGAGGTGGGGGACATTAGTTCAGAAATCAGAGCATTCAAGTTGTAAACTGGGGTTGGATTTCAAATCCTAAGGYTTAATTCATTAATGAAAACATCTGAACAGGAAAGTGCTCTGGACGCAATGTGTTATTTCTTACATTTTTCTCTCTCAAGTCTGCTTGCTCCAAAAACCACGCTCGCATACCAGTCCCTGTAAGGTCAACCAGAAGGTGTTGCAGTGATGGCAGGATTAGAACTGAAAYAGCCCCACCAGGAAAGTGCTTTACAGCAGACTACCTTTGACTTCAGCATGGGAAAATAATACCAACAACCCCTTTCAGACTGACACTTCTGCCTGGTGAAACAGGAAGTGGTACGCACAGCGCTGACAGAACTCATCTAGCTAAAGCAGAGCACAAAGCAGGAGCCAAAGAGCTTTTACYCAGGTTCACTGTCCACCCTACTCTGTAAGGCAGCAGGACACAAGAGCAGGGCTGAGATGACGGCAGCAGGGCCCCATCTCCTCCTCTGAAAGACACCGATGCAGAAGTGACTGCAAGGCAGTGGTGCAGCAGAGAAGGAACCAAGACCCTGTGCTTGCAGTGACCGTGAGTCCCTCCTGGCACAGCCAGATGCTGCTCAGATGCCCGTGGCAGAAGTTCAGTGTTGCATCTAGAGCTCGTTTTGCTGAGGTGGGCTAGGATAAGCTGTACGAGCTGAAACACTGCTTTGCTGYCCTAAACTGTGGCCACAACAGGGAACTGGTCTGAACTTTAATGGCAGAGTGAACTGMGTAGCACCTCCTCCAGAGAGACAGAAACTGTGTGCTGGGGTTGGTGTCAGGCTATCTGGTTATCATTTCCTTCTGCTTTCTCCACTTGAACAAAATCAGAGGTGTTAGCCAGCAGACATGGTGAATTATTCTCACCAGTGATTTTGTCAGTAATAACTCCTGATGCCTTCAAATTTACTTTTCTTTTTTTTTTTTACTCAGAGAAAAATATAAGAAAGTCCTCGCTGTTTGTATTTTACTTCAAAGTTGYCCAAAAATGTATTTTTGAGAAGGGATTATCAGTAAATACCCATTTATCAYGATTATTCTGAACTAAAAAGTGGGTTTAAATTTGATCACTCTCCTTTCATAACAAAAAAATTATAAAAAAGTCCTTTTGTGAACAGACATGTACACATCCTTATGGTATTCTGTCAGCGCACTGTTTCATAAGATTATACTGTCACATGACAACAGGCCCATCTGTATCACAGGCTTGTTTTGAACAGAGAATGTGTTTCAGCAGTTTGGACTTCTGTCTCCTGGGTGAGTGTTTGTCAGAGAAAAGATACGGATGGGCCTGTTTAAGCAAGTGGACAGACAGAAGTCATGGAATACAGCTCCAGGGTTCTGACAGGTGTGAAACACCCCTGAGCTAACTCTGAATGGGACACCAAATACAAAATAGCGGGGACTGCGAGGCCAAGAAAGCTCAGGGGTACATACAGGAACCCCAGAATGCCCACTGAAGGCTGTCCAAATTTTGGAGCTGTTGAGAGGTCTGGGCTCTCAGGGCAGAGCAGAGCTGCCACACAAGCAAGAATCAGAGTTAACCTTGCAAAAAAGATATGTCATTTACATTTCCTTGTATTCAGTATTTGTGTAGAATATCTATGTTTTGTTCACTGCCATGTCACCTGCTAGTTCTATGGTTTCAGCCACAATAGTTTCATACAGCTGAAATGTTTTTCCTGGCCACAAAARTTTTGCCTTGCCCAGATAGAAATCCCCTCAAGTGTTTATCTTGGGCTCTTAGAATACTGGCCCAAGAAGCAGAAATAAAAAAGTGCAGCTAACGGAGCAAACAAGTGGAGAGGACTGAAAAGGGAAACTGGAAAACAAAGATCTAAAGAACAGAACAGTGAGCTACCTTAAAAGATATCAGAAGAACAGTTCCAGCTGTGAGAACAAAAAGGTGTAGACTGTTTTCTTTTGTATATATTACCAGAGGAGAGCCAGAGCAATTCAACAAAAGGCATTATTACTTCTTTTGCRTAATAACAGCACACCTGAAACTACCAGGGAGGAGTTTTAACTATACTAGGCCCAGTTCTTACCTGAARAATTGTCCTTATCCATCCCCTTGAGTTCCCTGTGCTAGCACTCAGTAGACTGGCATTCTAGCACCTCTCACATTCCTTTGACAGCATATTCATGACTCCACAATGTGTGTGGAGAGAAAAGTCAAGCTCATTGTTTTTAAATGCACTAAAACAAAAGCCAGAAAAGTCAACCGTAGGGTATTTACATGCTTATTACAAAAAGCAAGGATTGGGAACTGGACAGCTAAGATCTATTTAGTCACTGTCTTAGCCAACATGATTTCTTTGAAATTTGGACAGATGCATGACAGAGTTATTGCAGCTCTACAAACAGCCAGCAATTACTTTAAATGCAGCAAAGCATCCCCTTTGTGTCAAGAGTTCCCAGATGACAGAGCAGTCCAGACCGATGRGGCCCACGGGCTTCCAGCTGTGGCACAAGATGAGGAAAACTGAGTATTGWGCCTGACTGTAAGGACTAAAGACCTTTAATAAAGTCTGCTCAGACTTCATAGATACTTCAGACTGTAATTCTACTGCCACAGAGGAACTGAGCACCAGCCTTGCTAGACCTAGGCTTCCACATCTGCCTTGTTTCCCAGATTTTAGTTAGACAGGATCTCYGTTCCTTTGTTGAAGCTGATTTTAAAGAAAGATGAATTGGGCAAGGTGAATTGGGCAAGGTAGGTAAAATGTCAGCTGATTAAAAAAAAAAAAAAGAAATAGGTAGACATTTCTGTTACCTTACTGCAGAAGAGCCAAGAAAATGCTGAAGCAAACAGCAAGATKATAAATTCAGAGCTGATAAGAAAGTTGTTATACAGACATATTTAATATAAGAATTTCAGCCAAAMCCTACAGTCAGACAGTGTCACTGAAGCTACAAGTTAAGCAAGACTCTACCAGGGTTTACACATTTATAAAACAGAGTTATGGTAACCATTTTTTCAAAGGTTAATTAATTACACTAATTACAACAATTACATGCTCCCAGGCTCAGTATTTRGAGATCACATTGCAACAAGGAAGAGGCTCCTTTGAGTACCAGAACCTCACACATGCTAACAAAAAGCATGCTGTGCCTTGCCCTAGAGCATCCTATACTGACCACTGCTGGAGACAAACTCTGCAGCAGCATCACTGGGGCAGGGCTGGGCTGAAATGGGAGCCATGGACAGGGTGAGGGAAATCCCTTAGGGAAGCTGGGCAAGGCCATTAGTGCCCTCAATGCCTTAGCAACTAATGAAAAAAAAAAATATTACTTCCAGTTGCTAAATAGTTTTTCTATGATCAACTCAAATGCGGCTTCCCAAGTTCCACTGAAAAAATAAATATTCATCAACTTTTATGAATAATATCTCCATGTCTTTCAAAGGGTGGAGGCATTGAATTGCCCAAATTCTACTCTTGGCCCTGCTAATAACCTGAAGAGGGAAGGTCACTTRCCCTCAGTTTTACCATTTTAGAATTGGGGACAATTAAACAGTCCATAGCTACAAGCAATAAGCTTCACACATGGCCACAAGAAATGGGATCMTTTTGCATCAAGCCATTTCGGAAACTTGCAGAATTGAGGTTGAGATACTTGTTTTGTTTGCTAATATATGCTATATCTTGGGGTTATTTTCTAGCTAATTCATACCCACGCTCTGTTAGTTGCCAAGACTCCAAACAATACAATTCTGGGAAAGAGAGAAATATCTCCTCAATCCATTTAATGTAATATTTTAAGACTATGTAGAAGAGTTTATGTGTATCTAGATGACATTGTTAAGGCMAATTTGACAAGCCTATCTAGAACTGGATCTGTGCAAGCAGTACCCCAACAAAGAAAGATCAAAGGTGAAAATATGGTCAAAGTACTCAAAGTACAGGGTAGATTGTTTTGGTTTGTTTTTAATCAGGTAACTCCACAATTCAGCACAATTATGTCCTTCCACACACCGAGTGCTGTTATCTCAGGAGTCAAGCAGTAATCCAAGAAARCCTCTGCTCTGCTGATTTCAGAGTTGTTGTTTTTTCAGATACATTATTTTAAGACTATCATAAGTTTTACATTGGCCATAAAAACAGATGTTGTCATTGTTCCAAGAATCTAATAAACACACCTAGCTATCAAAAACAACCAAAGCAGAAAAAAGAATCTTGAAGCACTGCTTACATCTGTAGCTCAYGAGATAATTATAGGCAGCTTTTCTGAATAAACAACCTAAAACTCAAAAATAATTTTCCAAGTGAAATCAGATAAAAAGACAGAAGTGCTATCAGATAAAAAGACATCAGTGTTCCTCACAGAAACATGGCATATAAGGAAAAATATTTAGATTAGAAAAATGGAAAGAGTCTAGTCCAGTTTCACTGGTGCTAGAAGTGTCTTTCCATTGACTCCACAGAGATAATATGGCCAARGAAAGCAGTTAGCAAGAAGGCCTGAAAAATGTAAGCACTGGATAAAGGATATGAAGGATAAGAGCAGATTGGGCTTGAATTATAATAAAATTAGGATAAGGCTGGACTTTCACAAATAAAGAATTGAACTGATTTCAGAGAGGGTCTCTTATATTTCACAGCCATTTTGGGGGATATGCAACACTAATGACTATTACCTTCTAAGAAAGGTGTAAACTCCAATTGTCCCAAGTACCTTCACTACTTATTGGCCTGGAATTTCATCATAAATACTAGAAGCAATAATCCCTATTGAAACTGTGTTATCAGGATATCAAGAGGTTGGCTTGCATGGATATTTGGTCACTGTCTGCCAGGGAGATAGTCAGAAACCAATTAGAGCTGTCTGGCTGTGCTGACATTTTACTCAGTGTTCACCAAGTCCTTAATTTCCATAAGTCTACATTAAAATTTGAGCTGCTGAGAGTGATGGGAGGAAAAAAAGTTCAGTCGCTGTAGTCTCTCCTGTATCAGGTTGAAATTTTTATTTWAAATCAAGTCTGATCAGTTCTCTAACATGGGTAAAAGTCCTGCATAAGAGGCCATGTCACTCTCCATTCCAATGGCCAGAAGCCATCGTTTCCACAAGAAACAAAAGCAACTAAAAGCTTTAAATCCCATCCCATTGTAGGAACACAATTGAATTCTCCTGCCAACATGAGGACAGAGTATACATAGTCACTGCATAGGACTGACAGTCTGTGTGGGAATTACTGAAGTCTAGCTGCAAGATTCCCATATACAGACATTTCCTGCCACGAGAACGTTACAGCACTAAGTCAGCATCCAAAGTAATCTAAAGAACAAAAGGAAAGCCTCTAAAAGAGGGAGAAGGAAAAAAAATTATACACAAAGATCACTTCACATATTCAATACAGGCATTTAAAGTGGAGGATATCAAGGTCATACTGTGCAGCCTTTTTTCAGGCACATCAACAGGAGTGTGTTTTCAAAGTAAAGCCTGAGGCAGTATCTGACCTTTTTCAATTTTCTTTTTCCTTTGGATAAGATGGTTGTGAGATGCTGCCCAAGAACAGAACTAGAGGGCATACCAAACTCAAACACACATTTGAAACTGAGCATTATCTGTTTCAAAGTGTGGTCTCAAAGAAACTCTATGAGTATCAGTAAAAGAGACAAAAGATTCTTGAGTCCATAAAGATTCTTGAGTCCATTAGTATAAAAATAATCTATTCTTGCTATAAACAAAGCACAGAGAGTTTAATTAATCAGCCATTATATCAGTCACATTTTAAGTGAACACAGCAATTCTCATAGAAGTTTGACAGCCTTCCAAACTGTTAAATTAATTTTGTGGTGACAAATGAACTAATACAGATAATGCTCATAGTTGCTCTGAAGCAACTATGTCCACCTACCTCCTAAAAAATCTTGTTTAGTGTAGAGAGGAGAGGTGTAGGCTGTGACTGTATCAGCTCCAAAATCCAGCTCATCCTTGTGACCTTGAATCCTGTTGCTCAACACATGGAGGAAAACAAGATTTCCCCAGAATTGTCATGATGCATCTCCTTCTAAACAAACAGTTTAGGGTAAATACTTTTGTGTCTCTATATACACAGACATCTGAAAAGTAAGCAGCCATCATCCATGTCAGCTCCCCTCCTATGTTGCTTCAGATCAATCCCACTATAAAGACATGAACTATTGAGTCTGCAGTGATTTTCACTGTTCTTTCACCTTCCTCTTCCCACATCTCATGACCTAGAACTACATTGCATATAACATTAATTAAAAAAAAAAACAAAAACAAACAAACAAACAAACAAAACCGTAATAAATTACACTAAAGCATTTGTTTTTCCAATGTACACAGCTGGTACACCTGTGCAGGGAAGCAGACTGTCCCAAACCTAGCTCTGATGTTATTACACAGCATTAATAGAACACTTCCATATCCGTCCTGTATCTCACTGCTACCATTATTCATCCTTACTTCATAGTATTAATTAGTGTTATCAGAACAGCTCTTAAAAGTGATGTAACAGGCACCTGAAAATATTTGTGTGCCATTGCAAATGGTGTGCATCAATACCTATTTTGCCTGAGCACTTATATGCTTGAATAAATGAATAAACTCTTGCTTTCTTACAATGTGTTCTTAGAACTTGATTTTTACTGAATTTTCTGTTTTCAGCTTCTCCTAGAAGAAAGCAGCTTTGAAAAGCATATTAAACCAATCACATCATGCAAGGAAATAGGAACYCCTCTATCTATGAGTGCTGGGCTGGGCTCGGTGCCCCCCCTAAGGGGCACGTCTGCCTGATGYAGAGGGTGTGATTCACACACGTGTAACATCTCCCTCTACTGGCTAAAACCCGAGCAATACTTTAACTTCCAAGCAGAAAGGTTTTATCTGCATTGAGAGTCCCCATATCAGGTCACCTCCCATCCTCTAGTTTTTACACACTTTCAATCTCTCTCTGTAACCCTAAAGCAGACAAGGCTTGTGTGRTGGTTCAGGTAATGATGAACAGGGCACAGTTCAGCTGAAATCCTAAATCCTTGATGCTAAATGCCTTAGTGAGATGCCAAAGACCTCAGTGAAATGCTCTGAAGACAAGCAGACTTAAGCAAGTTCAGTAGCTCAGGACTAAAGAGGACTTTTCAACTACAGTTGCTCTGCAGAAGTTTTCATCTTGGACTCTGAACAATGTCTGATTTAGCAATACTGATCATTAAATCGTTTTGAAAACTCTGATCTTAATGGTGAACTTAAGTCTCTTAAGTAAAAACCAGAGCCCATTAAATATGGACGCTTTACCAAACCTCAGTTCCTCACTCTTTGATGACCTCTGAAGCCATTACTCAGCGTTACTGCGTGCCCCCCACTAACAGCATTTTTGTGTCTGTTGTCTTTAAATGCTCAATAGCTGACAGAACTGATGAAAAATTATCTTGATACATTCTGAGAGCAAGAAAGGCTCACCYATGAACACACTCCAGATGGAAAGGCATGGCAGGGATGCTCTGTGAGGAGAATTTCACCACACAGCACCTACACACACGTTCCATTTCCAGCAGTGCATTACATGCTTCCTCCCACTCTGGAGAACTAATAGTTAACAGAGCCTTTGGGCTACAACTAGTAGTCTACAGCCAGGATTTGTAAGGTACAATTAATTCCCACAGACTCCAACACCAAATGGCATTAAACTGATAAACACATCCTAAAGTTACCCTTCTTTTTTTTAAGTTRCTATCAGAGTTGCCCATGTAGATCTCCTGTAGTCAAGAAAAACTGAAAATATGATCCATCCATTAAAAATGGAGGRTTCACTTAATACCGACCCTTCTAAAATGTGGCCTACACTACAGATTCTTGATATATAGGCTACAGACACTAATATTTTTTCCTGCWACAAGACTGTAAAGTTCAACAAATAATTTAAAAACTATTTCTATAATAATGCACACAATTTTAAATAAGGTAAATAAAAGAAAATTATGTTATTCATAGCAAGGAAGAATTATATTCTTTTCTTTCTTCTCCATCTTTTAAAAGGCTTTTTAATTCACCATTTCTTTCATTTCCCTTCTTCTTTTGTTTGATAAGCTTTTTTTTACATTTCCCTTCCCTGCATCCTGAATGCAGGGCAAAACCATTCAGGCAGAATTCATCACAGGAAAACAAACATAATATCTCGCTCACATATTCCCAAAAGGGAATTAACTGAAATTACCAGTTCTTGGGAAATCGGCGTAGAAAAAGAGCAGGAGAAATTACTATAGCCAAGTTGTCAGGGAAACTGTTAGCACACTGGCAGCTCAGGAAAATGGGCTATTTGAAACACTTTCTACTAAGTATCCAAGTAAACTATAGGGTCGTTTGTGGGATTGGAGGCACACACAGCTTGAAAGCATTATTGCCTTTGAAAGGCTCAGTAACTCCTGGCCATTGTGGGGGAGCGCCCTGCAGAATGGACGCTTGCTACCTTTTCAGCACAGACACAGAGTTCCATGAATAGCAGTTGGCTAATTCCCCCTTTGTGGAAGTCTTTAGGAAGCTTTTCATTGTATAGCCCATTCTATAGAACTCCTAAAGCCAAAAGATAAGAGTTTTCTAAGGAAATTGTCCAATTCTAAGTGGACTTTTTAAAAACCATTTGTGCCCAGCCCTGTTACATTTCCTTTGCTACTCAAGGGGCAGCAATTATCACAGCGAGCACCAGCCAGACTTCTGTGACAGAGCTTCATTGCTTTTAGTCCTGCACGAGTACATGAAAGGACAGCACTCTGCCAATTCCAGATTCGGTAAGCTGCACCTAAGTCACAGAGCTAACACAGTGCAACTCAAGGCTGTGAYGACCAGCGCAGCACTGCCCTGAGCTCGGTGTTAGGGAAGGCTGCAGACTGTGACACGACCTGAACTTAGAGCATCTGCTGCTGGGGTGGGAGATTGGCTCCAACAGCCCTCCCTACACAGATRCACTCAAACCCAGATGATGTCTTGTTTTGCTGCGCTGCTACAAACGCATGCAACTACAACTATGGCTGGGAGAGCAGAAGATGAGAGCTGGAGCAGTGGGTTTTGTGGTGTAAYTGCACCTGAAGTAGTATTTTTGTCAGGAGAGTAATGCAGGTAAAAAGAGAAAAAGCACCACGCCTATGGCAACCAAACTTTCAAGATGACTGTGTTACGAACAACTGACCAGTCAGAGCAAGTACATTAACTCTGGGCCAGGGTAGAGGGTGGAAAGAGGGACAAGAAATCCTAGGCTTTAGCCTGACCCAGGACTCCAGTGAAAATGTAACAAATAAAGAAATAAATGTGTTTTATATCAYACGAGGAGATGCCTTAGTCAATTGATGGCTAAAGGTGTGGAGTTCTCGCATACCCAACATCATATTCCAGAAGCTTGAACAGCCAGCAGCAGATTTCACATTGTCATTGCATTCACATGGATCAGACAGGCACCCATGATCAAAATTATACGAGGCAGTCTGGGTTGTTCTAAACATAACCCATGCAAGGGTGGAGGAGGGGGGGAACATCAAGAGATAAAAAACTTGCTGATGACAATAACAGGTTAACATCAGAGTAAAAACTGAGATTTTTGTGGGCCATCCCAAGGTTTTCTCCCAATTTCCCTTCTTTCAGGAATACTGTCCATGCTATACCATGCTTAACTATATCAAAAGTTATTTGATTATAAATTTTGAGACCTGCTGAAGACAAAGTTTTGTGACCTGATTTTACCTTCTGTTTCACAGGCTGTGGAAAGTTTCCTGCATAGCTTACTCATAGAACCTTAAAGTATTCCTCTTTCTCACATTACTTGATTTGCCTGCATGAACTGCAGACCTACCAGCCCTGGAAATTCATATAACTTGTACCTACTTATCCTCCCTAAAAGTGCTTGGCATCTCTGGCTCCCTTTCACCTTAGAGCGTGAGGATGTGCACGCACATATCCAAGGTGTGTTAAGAGGTTAAAAGGGTGCTGGGAGCATCACGTAGATGATTGGAGGCTCAGCCTGGCACAAGAAAAAAGGCCAAGGCATGCCAGAATTTGCAGAGGCATATTCCTCAAGTTGCTTGAACTTTACTTGGCTTTCAGACTCCTAGCAAAGACCACAAAACTGAAGGTCACCATGTTCATACAGAGAATTGTGAAGCATGTGAGTGCATACACCATTGATTCTGTGCACATCTGAGGCCCTGCTATCAAGGGCATTTTGCCATATGCATTCCTCCCTATACAGGGCTTCCCCTTCCAACAAGGAACACCCATTACAATCAGACCATTCATTTCACTGCTATAAACCTCCAGAGCAGCCTAGCCTGCAGTTTTGCCTTTCTCTGCTCTGAGGAAAAACATTCATTGTAGTTCTCCAGGTTACCAAGCACATATTGGAAAACTACTGGGGCTGAAGAGGCATGGGAAAAAGAGTGAAATCCAAGTCTGTAGCCCCAAGGGCAAGAAGGGATTGCACAGCACTGTCTGGCCAGCCTGCCCGCAACATTTGGCTCTTCCCAGCAGTGCTTACACTCACCTTCCTTATAAATTAATCTGCTTAAGCCACCTATGCCAAACCTTGAAAGAAGAGCCAGAAGGCACCTGCAGCGAAGTCCCACTTCTATGAAAACTGCTGCAAACAATTGGGAAGGATACTCTTGCAGAGACTGGGACTCTGATTCAATTCAATTCACAACTCAGCAATCAACTTCCATAGCGAGACAGAGAAAGGCAACCTGCGCCTCAACAAGTAATGTATAACAGGGAAACAGWGCAGCCTTTCTCCCAAAGACACCTTTTACTGGTTTGCAGAGCTTGGCTCTGAGGTTATACATCGTATAATCTAGAAGGACTTTGAAGTATCTGAACTAGCTCTTGAGATTAACTTTAGGACTGGAAGACAGTCACATTGATAGTACCTTTGGTCAGCCCCCACAAAAAGCAGGGTCTGTCCTATAGGATGCCACCTTTTTCTCTCTACCACTAATCTCAAGATCCTTGAGAGGAGAAAGAAGTTGGCAAATGTCCCTGGCACAGGATGACAGGGCACAATGCTGATGCTCCACAAATCTCTTGGATGATCCCTCTCGCAAATACAAGTCCYCTTCTCTCACAGAAAACACAGCAACTCTACCCTGGGACTTCTCTAGAGAAAGATAAAAGCATTGCCATGCGGAGTTGAGTAGAGGGTAAATAAAAAGAGGACTGTGGCATCCTTGGAGAACAGAGGTTGTGCAAATAACCCAAGTCATGGTTGAGAAGAGAAACACGGCAAGTGAGGCAGGGAAAGGAGGAGTACAGCATCTCAAAAGGATCACAATAACAAACATGTTAACATTGGTATATAATAACACTTAACATGACATGTCATTTGGCATTGCGAAACCCCTACACYATCACAAATAGCACCACAGGATAGCATCAGGCCATGTGCACACACTAACCTGTAGGCATGTCATTCCCATCAGCTTTAGTAGGAATCATTCATCTGACTAAGGTTTGGTAATATTTTACCTCCATGCATGCCCCATGAGCCTGCACGGAATTAATTTACAGATTAATTGAGACAGTGTCTGTCCAGAGGATGCTAGGTGTTGGAAAAAAGAGCATCACTACATCTGGGAGCTGTTAGCTCCAAACTCATGYTGTGTCTTAAACACACAATAGCTTTCAAAGTTGCCTTTTTCTTCTCTGCAGGCTAGTCCCTAATGGTATCACCAACTGCATGTTCTAGCTTGCATTTAGCAGCACCCTATTCACAAGAAGTAATTTTGCAAGAAATTGAGGTGGTTTCAGCATATTTCTAGGTATTAAAAACGGTTTAGCAAGTATCAAACTCTGAAGTAAAGTAGATAATAGGCATTAATCACCGAAGTAAATCCATTAGTCAGTTGCACAGCATTCAAGGCTGTTCCTGTACCTACAGTATCGATGAAGTCAGGATGAAACATCAGCCTTCTCCAACTTGCTATAGCAAATCCATGTTACTTGAGCGAAATAAAAAATTCCAGCCCCGTGATCTCCTCCTTCACTTTTGCTAATTACTTTGGTACAGAGATTTCAAAACCATTTTTATGCCACAATAAAAACGTAATGGCTCATCTAGCCTGCAGAGGCATAACTACTACAAATATATTTGCAATGCAGATAATGATTCTGAATAGCATGTTTCCACAGGCAAAAGCTAAAAGGAGAAAGSAGACTGATGACTGTCACCTGACTGCCAGTCTTCTAAAACAATGCTCCCTCCAAGAAGATCAGCACTGTTGCCTAAAAGCTAATGTGTCTAAAAGTATGTGTCTCAGGCATCACTTAATATTTGATCTTTCGTCATATTAATGGTCAAAGTGGTGTATTTTCAGAGGGTTGGGGTTTTTTTTCATATCTTGTCAATTTTGCTGTAAGCAAAGAACATTAGATAAAGTATCACTAAATAAATATAATTCACTCTGGAAAGTCAAATTTCAGTCAGCTGTTCACCACTATGGAAACAGCTGTTCAACACTTATGCATATTTAATGCATAGCGTATCTAGATTCATAGCTAGACATCTCCACAAAATGAGATGTGGATTTAAATGTTTTTAATTAATATACATATACAGCTGGATTTATCAGTACCATTCCATGCTACTGAAKGCAATCTCCTTAGCTTCCTAAAATGACAAAGAAGGGTCCATACATGGAAAATAGATCCACTTTCTTAAAATTCCCTATTTAAACTATCCCTATTCATGAAATGTACAAGGTAAAGTTGAGGAAGAAGGCAAGACCACATTAAAACAAAAAATACTGGTTTTCCTTTTTTAAGTTATGGGAGGAAAAAAAAGCCCTGCAAAATATGGAAAATAGAACTAATCTTAGTGAAGAAATTGTTCTGGAACTTTAAAGTTCTACTCATAATTAAAACGTAAAGGATGGAGGGATTCTGAGGAGCCCAGACAAGTATTTCTGTCAAGCCAGTTATGACTGCTTGCATTTCTCCTAGTSACAGTGTCCAGGAAGATTTTACCTTGAAAAGAAGGCAGCAACCATCTGAAGAACAACAGCCTGTCTCTGCTGCACAGTTACCAGCAGTACTGCATGTGTTCACCCCAGTGCACACCAATTCAGAAGGCAAACGTTGCCTTGCCTGCTCCAAATGGTCAAAGGTAAGAACATCAGAAAAGCAAACTCTCCCGTAATACCTTTGCCCTTGCTGAGCAGCTGGCGGTCTGAGGCACTTCCAGAGCTCCTTTCTCCTGTGAGGTGAAATCAGAGCTGAGGAGACAGGACACCCATCGTGTCCGAGCCCATCTCCTGACGCTGCACACACACAGGCCACCTGCTGCAACAGCCCTGTGCCAACCTCCTAGCTTGGAGCCATGGCCTTGGGGGCACTAGAACACAGAAGTTGGGGAGCAGCATTTGCATTGCTTCTACATGGCCCCTGTCTGCTCCCAGCTGATCCTGCACCACCCCTTAGCAGCGCTGGCCAACTGCACTCGGGCCGCACTGGGAACCACACCGGGCTGCACTGGGAACCACACCAAGTTACCCATAACCATCTGCTGCCAGCTTATCCTTCAGACAAGTCAGTCTTCTGATCCTAGCCACGACTCCATCCCACACGCTGCTGTAGCAGCACCACTTCTAGGGGCACATGGGGAGGGTGGAAAAAAGAACAAACACACGAAAATGCCTGAAAACAGGAGGAACATATGGCATCTCCATAGCCCAAATAATTACTAACTACTAGTTACTTGATAAGCAATTAGTTTAAAGCCCATTCTCGAAGCCTTAATATGTCTGAATTGCATAATTCTGAGCCTTACTCCTTCTCCTTCATCAAGCCCTCTTTCCAAGAAATCCATGAGTCTRAGCTTACTAAGCATATTTTGAAAACTGTTCTCTCATTTACAGTGAGGGTTAAGTAACCACTCTCACATCATCTTCCTCTCAAGCACACAAAGCCATCCCCAGTACCATGCTAGGTGGGTTAAGTTGTTGTGGGGAATAATTAATGTTTGAAATACTTGATCTTGCCAGATTCTTTTGGTCTGTCTCAAGCAAGAACTCAGAAACTGTTGAAAACATGCAGAGAGATGGACAGCAAGCAAAGAAGAGAACAGAAAGGAAAAAGAAAATGGGCAAACAATAAACATGTTTGAGTCTGAAATTAAAATGGGTTGATTTCCAGGTCTTGTCTAGCTTTAATCCTGGATGATGTGTTTGCCTGAACCAATCTGTCAGCAAACAAATGGCAGCCAGCAAACACTTCAATAGTCTTCTCTTGAGTTGTTTTTTATGTTCCAGCTTCTTCACTGCCAAGCGTTCAAACCTATTTGCAATGATTTGATTTCCTTTCTAGTTTGAAGAATGTGATGACAGTCAGTGCAAGAAAGCTGTACAATAGTTAATATTGTGCAAGCACTAGAATGATGAGAACACTGTTGTCAGTAAACGTGGTCATTTTTCCCTAAAATGCATTTATCCCTAAAATTTCCCTAAAATGCAGTTATTAGGCTAGCTTAGTCCATACTTGTGTGGACTACTGGAATTACAGAATACTAATCTTCAAAATGTTCATTTAATTCTATTGATAAAAGAGAAAAAAATGAAGCTGAACACCTCAGGGTTAGATGGGCAGTCTCAAGAAGAGCACATTCCTTGGAGAGCAAATGGAAGGTCTTAGCTACCATACACAGCTTCGTAAGCCATTAAGGACACAGAGCATTGTCTGTTCACAATTAAGTCAACAGCAAAACCTCTCTGGCATAAGAATCAGCACCAACATGAGAGCTGATCTGAAACACATGTCCAGGCCCTAGCAAGCTACCTTGACACAATGGCTCACCCTTTACTTCACTAGCAGCATTTCCCCCCTGAAAAACAAAGGCAACTTTTAGTAATATACTTGCAAGGAAGGAAGTCCAGAAATTCTACCTCATAGAAGCTCTCTTTCCTTCCCACCTACTTGTAGCGGATTTTTTCCACTTCTTGTCTCTCTCATTTCTAAGTCAAACTCCTAGCAGCTGCTTATTGAAGACCTAAGTGGTGATTCTGGCTGGCTGGTGGCAGCTTTTTTCTTTCAAAATAACAGACAAAGAAAGATACACAATAAGAAAGATTTCTTCACAGTTTCCAACACAGTGGATGAGTAATTCCAAAGGTATCAAGAATTTCTTCCATTTGGAGTATTGCTCTCTTCTGCTTTATTTGGAGGATATGACAAAGAACTGTCTTAAGAGATATCRACAATGCCATATCACACAGAACGATCTCCTTTGCAAGGGGGAAGGATGTCATTAACAGCTGCCACATATAAAAGTTCATTGCACATTATACTTTTGCAATGGAGATTTCTGAATCCATTTCATAGTTTATCAAGATAAAACAATGGAAACAAAACAAGATAAACCCAAACAACTTCTCCTGTAATTTATTCAAATGCTTAAATAGTCTTTAAAAGATAATGTAGTTTGCTGCTGAGTGACAAGCAGGTGGTATATAATAACCATACACAATGCTTTTCTCGCTTTTAGGTTTGATTTAAAACTCAGAGAAGATTCCAGAAGAAACAGCAAACTGCAACTTGCCACAAGTAAGCTGCACTCTTGMAAGCACACTGCATTTGCCACAGCAATGGTGAGATCAGAGAGTGTTCATGGTGAATCTCTGTGCTACATGAAAATGCAGTCTATGTAAACCTTATATCCCAGAGACCTGAATTCAGTTTTGATGTGCTGTTGATTTTGCTCACTTTTGCAACATTTGATAGAACTGCTGTTATTTATTTAATCACTACCACAGACCCAATACCAGCTGCAGATAAATCAACAAGAACATTCTTGTTATTCTGGCATGCCTTCTGTAAGCTCTTATAAAAGAGATTTCCATTCTTGCATGCCTAGGAATAAAAGTTCCATCAATCAGAATCATTCATCAGTTTTGTAATGCCCCTCTGCCTGACCTCCATTGCCTCATGCAACAAGCAACCTGCTGAGTCTTCTTCTGTAAAGAAGCAGCCTATTCATCTAATCCATCAAACAGAAAAGGAGTAGTCATTTTGGTCAAATTCATGGAAAAGGCATGCTGTGGTGGCTAACTGAACCCCAGGATCCACATCAATCTAAAACTCTTACCTTCCAGGACACAACAGGGCAATATTGCACTAATCAGACAAGCAGGCAGCTGACAACTGCATTTAAACCGATCATCTTAAGGCCAATGTTGTAATGAGAGGACAACAAGCAAGAATTACTATAAAATTACATCCCTTAGATGTTGCTTATGATACAGCTTTTCAAGAACATTTACAGTAATATTCTCCTTCAGGATAGGCAGCAAAAGCTATATTTTTCATTAGCCTACAGCATCAGAAAACTTGGAGTTGGGTACGATATAAGAGAAGAATTAAAATGGATTGGGTGATTTTGAGTATGCCTTTGGTGATTTAATCATATTCAAAACTACTGCTGAGAGAAGGCTGATTCTATGTGGCCCTAGTACAGAGACCATTCTGACCTGAGCTTTAATCATATATAAACAGCATCTGAAAGAGATTCTCTGTTGGAACTAATCCTTTCACACCTTGACTCACATTTTTCCTCAACCAACAGGAGATATCTAATAGATTAAACTATTAAATATTATTCTGGTCCAGACCTGGATCATAAATCCTCAAGAGAACATTTTCAATTAAAACAGCCTGAAATGACCTGGTTTTCAATGCTCATCATCTGACACATCTATTTGGTTTCACTTATTATTCTAGTCATAGAACTTGTTAAAATTAGATGCCATAGCAGCATCTTAATGATAGATTAGGACAAACCGTGGAATTGTACAGCTTTGCCTTTTTCCAAACCTCTTGACCTTATTTTCCTAAATCCAGCCTGACCAAGGATCTCTCTAAATTGTTAACATTTCACAGATTTTTGTGGCATGAAACTACTGAAAAATATATCATGAGAAAAGCAGAGGCATCACAGATGGGGAAATAGTGGCAAGAGCTGGAAATATGAACTGGAAAGGAACTGGAGTTTTTACACTGCTAAAAAAGGTTCACCCTTTCAGTATTCATTCTGAAGAAGTTCTGATTGCTTTGTATTTGAGGAGGAATATTAATTTCCTCATTTCCCATCCCAAATTAATTTACACCACACATCTTTCCCCAAAAACTTGCAATTACAGCAAGGAGGAATAGCGTGAGAGCAGACTTTATTTTACTACAKATGACTCTATAGTAATATATACACACCAGTTTGTCTTAATTACTTCAAATATTCACTGACATCTATTCAGAGCTGACCATCTAACACCCAATATCACAGAAAACTATCTCATGTTTCATTCTTTTAAAAACTTTCATGAATGTTGCTTTTCTTTGTTAATTTTGCATCATTTTTTCCACTCTTCCAGATCCTTCAGAGACACTAATATGCTACAGTATGGCTTCACCTCAGATAGACTCCAACAAGGCACTGCACCAAGGCACTGCACCAAGAACTGTTAACTTTAACAAAATAC
This sequence comes from Cardinalis cardinalis, assembly GCA_014549065.1. Taxonomy (NCBI): domain Eukaryota; kingdom Metazoa; phylum Chordata; class Aves; order Passeriformes; family Cardinalidae; genus Cardinalis; species Cardinalis cardinalis. The sequence goes on along the minus strand of JACDOX010000005.1, from coordinate 4,919,333 downwards.
AATCTCATTCTGCTTTTTTTCTTACTGCTTAGCCAGTTCCTCATCTCAAGCTCTGCCTCTCTCTCCCAGTTAAATGAAAAATAACACCCTGTGTGGAGCTTTGTCAAAGGCTTTTTGAAACATGATCTCTCCATAAAAGTTGCTGCAAAGATGTGGACTACACTAAACAGAGAAGGGATCAGAAGGTCAACTGCCTGGGCATGACTCATTTTCTGCCACACATGTAAGCTGTGCCTCGAGAAAGGCTCAGAGACAGAAATCAAGATGCCTGGGATAAAATGGGGTCTGCAGTTTAATGATTGGCTCCTAGTAAGCYCCAAGCTTCACCACTCTGAAAAGGAATTGTTTGTGCAAATCATTATGCTGGATCCCAGCAGACCCTCCTTGTCTAAGTCATTAAGACTCTCCCTCTTACCACTATTAGTCACGCTGAGTACTAATATTATTCATTATTACTCACAGTTTACTCTTTGAATAACCTCATTAATTTCAGTGAGAAATTTGCAGTAGGATGTATTAGATAATCTATGCATTTATATATGCATGTATGTCTAATCAAAGGGTATCAAATGAGATGACAGAGTTTCTATTGCTGACTAAGCTGATCCTTGAAACTCTGGATCCAGAAGTGAAAGTGTTTGTGGCTGATGCCAAAGACATGCTAAGTCAAGCTTTCTACAGTACCTGTGGCAAAATCAGTCTTTACAGCAATTTTCATGAGGCTACTGCAAAGTTCCACCAGCCTTTCACCTCTGCACTCTATTGTACAAAAGAGGCTTGGAAAGGGGCAGTTGCCTCTCCCTCAGAAGTCCCAAATAACATATTAGTAACAAAATTGGGAAGCACTCGTAGAAGAAAACACGCACAGGTTTGTACCTCACAGACCATTCTTCCTGGTTTTTTGTGGATGCCACTGACATTGAAAACACTCCTGCAGATCTCCCTTCTTCCAAAGCCAGGGAGAAGAGCAAGTCAGTCAACCATTCATTATGACATTAAACTGTTCTTTATGTCACTCTGAAGGCATCCTGCGTTAGGATCATCTGGGAGCAAAGGGCAGACTCTACTTAAAGAAGTGAAGAGCTCACGAGAGCATCTCAAATCATCCAGGCTGTAGACTGCATGAGTGTTGTTGCTTCTTATTTTTTAAAAAGGAAAGTTAATTTTCTTAGTGATTTCAGCACATTGCAAAACTWCATGTATTACAACATTAATTCTTTTAATTATATTTTTGAAGAGGGAAATTCTTGTGATAACTTTTTACAGAAATAAATTGGGACAGCAGTGCTACAGGCAGGAGGAGACTGGAGGGGGTTGCTGTCTGAAAACAGGACAATGAGTCAGAAAAGCATGACTGGTGTCTGCTCCCTGATAATTTCCTTCAAATTTTAAAGGAACTCCTTCTATGGGTGAGACTTCTAACTTTTTCCTCTGTCCCCCTGTCTTCCCCTCAGTCCCCTCCCCCAAGCAAAGTTTACCAGCACAGCTACACAGTCATCACCCATCCTGTTTTGTCACCACTGCCCACCTCATCCCTATGAAAGCCAGCTGGATCAGGCAATGCCTGTGAAGCCAGGCTCCTAATCCCATCAGGGGAGGGTGATAGCAATCTGAAAGTGGCAAGGCGGGACTTTCTAAACACTACCACCCACAGGAAAAATTGTACTCAGCTGCCTACAGACTATGCAAATGTGTCTGTTCTCCTGGCCTGGAAAAGGAGCAGGAAAACAAGGGCGGGATCAGGCTGTGCCATTCACTGACAAGGCCTTGGAGAAACACCAGTGTGTGCCCAGCTCTGTGGAGCACACCTTGAACTCTCGTGTGCTAGACAGGGCTCACACGAGTGGTTCTCACTTCATCTTTGTCTGGAGCCAGGACTAAACTTCATGTCCAAGGCACAGCCACAGGCTGGTGTGACAGCTGAGGTGAGCTCAGCGGATCACGAAGAGGTGACAGCTCTTTTGTCACTAGATCCCACTTACTGTGTTTCCATGTTCAACAAAGTCTTACGGTAAGGATGCACCTACCTGCAGGGGCCCCTCTGCCACCCTCACCATGCTCTGCACCAAAACCCTTCCTCTGTCACAAGCCTGGCTGCAGCATGTCTGAGAGGCAACGAGGATATGGCACCCTGGATGATACAATGCTGCCTGCTTCCCCAGACTGTAAACACGAACCCTCCCTTGCAGCTGGGGACAATTTCAGTCACCACAAGCTCTTGAATCAAAACAACTGGGGTTGTGTTTTTCTCTGATACACATACTGAGGCTGGGGAAGGAAACATTTATCACCTCATCCATGGTGGAGCCAGACTACACTCAGGCACCAGTTATCCAAAGTAATTAATTAAATGATCCTACCACTGATTGAGCTCTCAAACAGTTCTTTTCTGTCAGATAGGCTTCTTCACACATGAGGAGTGGAGTTCTTCTCAGATTTATTACCAGAGGTACATTAAATTTATTGGTTGCTAAGGTGTGTTTCTAGACAAAGGCCAATGCCAACATGGGCCACAGCTGCATACAAACTGTCCACCACTTCCCTCAAGAGCTCACTCATAATTCATGATCTCATAGGGATGGACCAAGGCTGACATACTTCAGCTTAAAAAAAACCAAAACATCAGCTTCAAGGCTGCCAATTCCACTAGCATAAAACCAGGAATCTTTCAGACAAAACTAGCACCTTCCACATCTGCAAAATTCAGGCCATATTATTAAGAATTCTGTCATTTCAGTTATACCATTCCAGCCATATCATGCAGAAAAGTCTGAATGAATATGTTTCTTTGTTGGAGAAATAGAGAAAACAATCATTTACCTATCACATAAGAACAGAGTGAAAAAATATTGGGTAACATCTCTCTCCCAGGTCATAAATCATCACACAGGTACCTAGGAGTATTAGGACTTGAACTTTTTTTTAATAAAAAAAACTCATCATATAATCTGTCTTCTACATATACAGTAATGGCAATTCCCATGGATATGATAAAATTATGTGTTACAATCTTTTAAGACTTGTTTCATCTGGGGTCCACTGAACAAATACTTTTTAAGGAAAAAATAAAACAAAATGCCAAACCCACTTTAAAGCCATTTCAGTTTTGATCATGAGGAATGCTGGGTCAGTCCTGTGCCCAGATACTGGTAAGCAAATGGCAAATTGACTTCATTGACTTCAATGGGAGAACAATAGCCCCTCGAGGCAATGTATTTTAAGTTACTGATATTCACAGGAATTTCCCTGCAAGCACAAATGTCATACAGGAACCACCGGGCAAGAATAGAATAGTGACATTATTACTAGTGCAGAATAATGGTTCATGACCCTGGCACTGTGCCCTATAGTGCAAATATCACCACATTTATTAAGCTATTTCTTTTCCTTTGTGTCTGAGGGTATGGATCACAGCAGGCAATATTTTTATTTCTACAATGACCTTTGCAAAGCTCGCACAGCTAGATTATGTTATGGTAATGGTACAACCCAAAGGTCATGAAACATTATTCTGCCCTAGTAACTGTTAGGGGTGTGATGGGAGTTAGAGGAGGTATCTGTCCCTTGGGCCRGTTTTCCACCTCTGGAGACCTGGGTTCAATATTGGCCACACCAGTGACACACTGGAGGCTAAGAGTCCTCACTAACATTTCACCAGTGAACTGAAGGCTGTGCTTTCTGACTTGGTGAAGTTCACTCTCTCTTTAGCTGCTACTGAATCATCCAGATACTAATGTTAATACCAGAGGGAGCGAGAGCCAATTTCCAAACGCAGAGGAAAATGCTGCCACCCTCTAATGAACAGACAACATGAAGCTACAAAACCAGCTTGAAGGTGAGCAGAAGGAATTATCCTGGATAACACTGACAAAACAAGCCTCTAACTCAGCAGTGCACAGCTTGCTGGCAGCAGGCTACACTTGTGCTGTGATTGTCAAAACATTAGATTATGATGACAACATATTGTGCCAGTCCATACTTTTCAAAATGACACAAATCTAGGACAGTGCATGAAAAGCACGGCAAAAAASAAGAAAAAGTTTTAAGAGCATTTCATGTGAATTTGTATAGCAGATAGGAAAGTGAACAGCAACACTGGCTAATGGGTACAAATGCCTGCAAAATATGTGTATTTTCATCAAAATGTCATTTAGGGACACAGCATGCAAAGTGACAATGGAAAAAAAAAGGTAAAATCCAAGGCTCAAAATCACATGGAAGCCAAAAAAAGCAGCAATGRGACACTAAGGAAGCAGAAGCTGTTGCATCCACTGGTGAGTTCAAATTACCCTGTTGATTCACATACAAGCAACACAAGGTGAAGCAGTTGCAGCAGAAAGAACAAGATTCCTCGGGATGACACACGAATTAGAAAACCATTCACCTCCATAGTTTCAGAACACCCTGTTCTGGCACTGCCACAACATGTCACTTTGAAACCAAAATGGCATTGAGAAGAATTACACAAACATGGGCATGTGGTTCACCCTGCTGGGGCTTGTTGCTTGTGATGTAACCACCTGATTTTTTTCCCTCAGTGTTTTACATGCCAGGATTATACAATTATTTTTTTTTTTACAATTTTTAGCCTCCAGACCTTAATTATATTTGTGTTTTGCTGGTACAACAGCATTTTATGCTGTGTAACTGTAACAGAACACCACCGTGTCATGTCTGTGCAACAGTARGTGCATTGCATGGTTCTCACACAAAACTGATACTGAAAACATCTTAAATATTCCTACTATGAGAGAAACAGGGAACAATTGCACGGAGAGAAATGAAACACTAACAATTTCACAACAGTTTTAGAAAACAAGAGGAATGTGTTTGGGGACGAGATTTTCAGCACGCTTACTAGTAGAATTCCATCTAGTTTTTTTCATTTTGTTCTTAAAAAAAAAACCCCAAAATCAAACCAAACAGAAAAAACTGACCTAATTTTCAGGGGAAATTACCACAGAATAAGATTTTRGTTTTTTCCCTGACAAGGACTGGACACAGCTGGTGAATGCCACGTTGGAGTCTCCCAAGCGAGCAAACAGGTTTTGTGGCACAAACCTGCCCTCTGCTGGAAGTACAAGAAAATGGGAAACACAAAAGAGAATCCCAATACATTTCCAAATGGATGCTTTTTTTGTACACAAACAGAACTTCTACACATTACATGTTATCTTTCTTGGAGTGAAAATGAACTGATTTTTTGAACTCTGAATAATCCACTTTATTTAATGCTACAGAACAACACCTCATCTACCAAGAGAACATTACTCATCCTGCATAAACCTAGGYCTGTGAAGGAAGGCAAATGCTGGTACAGTGAAGAGGAAGCACTAACATGCTAACAATATGTAGGCCTTCCTTTCCTCGTGGAACTCACCACTAAAAGGCACATCTGCATTTCACCTCTGGGAATATTAAATCTTCTTCTAATGGTGTCACTCTCTATAATCTCTGAAAATCACATCTGTCATTGCTGTCTTGTCCCATTCCTGTGTATTACTATTTTTTTTGCCATTAAAAAGCCAAAAACCTGCTTCAACAGCTCCAGCATATATTCTGTATTCCCATACACAAAGATCAATGCATATTAAACAGAGTCTCAAGTCCCTTCAGCCTGATACAAACACATCACTYTTGATTTAAATAGAATAACCTTGCACTCAAGTCTCCTTGCAAATGAAGGGCCAGCCAGGCCAAATGAATGAGAGTGACCAGTCTTTCCTCCCTGCAAAGCTGCAGGAGTAGAATGTTTGCAAATACATGGTTTGTAGGTACCATTCACTTACTGCAAAAGCAAAGCCCTATCTCTTTCACTCTTGACTTAAAGCTAACTCGTGCCTTACTCTTCAGTCCTCCAGTTCATTGCCCCWGGGTATTGCAGCTTATCCAACCTAGGCACGCTGCCAAAAGGAAACTATTAATGGCCAGGCCTCAAAAAACCACTTGTGCCAAGAGATGAACTTCAGGACCACTTACATTTTTTGTGGACTTCATGCCAGTAAATAACTGTGCACAGGTGCTCCTGCACAAACACAGGGTTACTTGAAAGTCATTGTCACTGCACATGTCTCAAGACCTGCAAAACTGTTCATCCATGTTTGAAGATRACTTTCCTGTAGATGTGAGCCCCCATCTTGGTACTCCAATGGGGCAGGTGGGGCTTGAAACATCAGTGGATTTAAGGTGATCAAACACACGTTTAGCCACTTCCACAGTGGGTTTTGCACACAGTGCACCTGTATTCAGATTCTGCAACTTTCTGGGGATTGGTAGCTCACCTCCCTGAGCAGGGCCTACTGCCGTGCCATTATCCAGCCATGCTTTTAAAAACATCAYCTGGCAGAAGTCTTCTTCCCAGGCAAAGGTGTCCACTCACTCCCTGCTAGGRCAGGGCTCTTCCAGAGCTGACTACGAGCTGTGCTCACACAGACCTGCAAAGTACTCAGAGAGACAGCATAGTCCAGGCAGCCCTGGCAGAGAAGTATGGAGTCATTGTCTGGCTGGGTACAACAGATCCTGTGTGGTTTTTATTCCTGCGTAGGACAGGAGCTCTGGGATTCTGCTGYGCTCCTTCCTGTTCCAGCTGTGGCCAGCACCCATCCTGAAGAACAAAATGGACAACCTGGCTGATCACTTGGTTTCTGTGAAAGGCAAAGGGTGCTGCACTTAACTGTGCTCTGATTTCAACCAGAAATCCGCATGTGCATGTAGGCACTGATGATCCTGCATTTGAAACCTGAAAATTTCTCAGCAATATTAAAGTTAACCTGCCAAGTGGCAAATACCACAGACATGCTGAAACTTCTGGAAAACCCTTATAAGTAAGCTTATAGCCACATTCTTGGAAGAAAAGACTGCAGCTGGAAATATGTGAAAACACTTTATTCACCTGCAAAAAAAAAAAAAAAGTATGTATGTATTGCAGAATTAAATCTCCTGGTTATGCACTCTGTAGTTTCAGTCTAAGCAGTATCCCAGGAGAATCAGAGCTCAAGTCACCCCTTACACCTTTGCACTGTACAAATAAGTCTGGTGCTCAGGATAACCCTCAGCAGGCAGAGGCTTTGCCAGTATCTCCTGTCTATATAGTCAGGGTACTTAAGGTGGAAAAATACAATCCAGTAGGTATGGAACATAACAAATACATTCTTACATTTTCATGTTGCTGAGCAGCACTGGCACCTAATTAATAGGATCCCAGGTTGAAGGTAATTTTGTGGTATTTAAGATAATTATTAACTGAGTTAATGTCTTGCATTTGAGTAATAAACAAAGCCTAACGTTATTAAACCAAAGTAAAGCAGTGAATTAACTGGTTTTATGGCATACTCACTTCCTTTCTGTGACAGAGTCCCAACCTACAAGAATTTTACGTGCTTCAGTGAGTGAGAAGACATGGCATTCCCAGCCCAACCTCACATTACCCACCTTGAGGGCTGGTGGTGGTACCTGCGGGTGCAATCACAGTGCCCAGGGAGGGCAGACTGGAGAGCACAATGGGACATGCCAGTAGGACTGGAGACAGGATTGAMAGCATTTTAGCGGCCGAATTCTGCTCCCAGATATTTTCATACAAATGCTCTGGTGCTCTGCATCTATTTTCTAGTCAGGATAACATCCTTCCCCTCTTTCCCATTTCTCTGTTGCTTTCTGTGCAACTCAGCTCTGTTTGCATTTCAACCTGCACCAAGGCCTTTTTTTTCCCTAGATTTGTGCAGTTCAATGGCTCTCTTGAGGAACTAGGTTTGAATTTTTCATTTTTTTATGTTAGCATTCTTGCTTACACAACTCAGGTCTTGGTMCTACAATGAGAATTTCCTTCCTTAGCTGTCATTTACACTCCCTACAGTTTTGCCATGTACCCTGCAAAAGGGTAACTATATTTTTAGAATGATCAAAAGGCATCTTATGAAATGAGTGGGACACATCCCTAAATTATCTATGTCAGAGTTGAACTTATTTGCATAGGCAAGTATTTTTCTTGCCTTGTAATCTTGAAATACTGTGGTCACAGCAGATTTTTGCTTTGCCATTTTCAAATGATAATGTGTCAAAACCCTCCTGGGTCTTTCCTGCTCACTCAGTTCTGATCACTGTGCCCTTTCTTCCCTTGAAGTTTTCTTTTCCAATCAAAATATGTTAATTCAATCACCCTAATTTCAGAGGCAGATGAAGTGCAGCTGACAAGCTTGAGACAGAGAAAGGAGGAAACCAGGTTTGGTCACTTGTTTTTTGCTATGAAGTTCCACAGCACTTGAAAGGCCCAGCCTATGAACGTGGAGACAGCATCCAGCGCAGCTGGGAGCCCCTCTCCATCACAGGTCCTGTGGGCATYACCTCAACAGAAACAGTCAATGTTCATTTTCCATCTGATGCCAAAATCCTAGCAGAACACAAAGCACATTTTAAGCTGTAAAAACCCAAGGGCCGTCCCTATATTTGCACTGTACCACGTAACCAAACAAACTGCTGGTCAAAACGCAGCTGCCAAAGGTCACGGCCAGAAGAGGATTTTGTGCTCGGCTTCCCTCCCTCCCCGGCAGCCAGGAGCTGCGCAGAGCCCTGTGGAGCTGCGCAGAGCCCTGTGGAGCTGTGCAGAGCCCTGGGGAGCTGCGCAGAGCCCTGGGGAGCTGCGCAGAGCCCTGGGGAGCTGCGCAGAGCCCTCTGGAGCCGGCCGCCGCTCGCCAGCCCGGCTCACCCGCACAAGAGGGCGCTGCAGGCACACGCAGCAGCCGCGGCTCCCCAGCCCAGCCGGGCTCCGAACAGCTCTGCTCCCAGCGAAGAGCCCCCGCTTCTCTCCCCCAGGCCGGCAGCAGCGCCGTGTGGCACTGGTACACCTGGCACACACAGCAGAATGTATCACTCTGGGCTAAAATATACCCAAGTTTGAATAAAATTGTACAGTTAGGGTTTACCTGCATCCCCAGGGATTTGAAGTCAGGAAAAATATCAAAAGTTTATTTTAAAGGATTTTAAATCCCAGTTTATGCGACTGAAGAAAACAATCTTCTGTGCTTGTTATAATGTGAATATTTAGATTTTACTGGCAAACAGAAACCTAGATGTTCATTCACGGGACAACCTAAAAAGAGCTCATGGCAGATTCAGGTGAAGGGTAGTAAAAACTTATTAGCGTGTCTGCACATTTGTAAATCCTCAGGCCTGTTTATACTTCCAAATAAACATTCTGTCCTCAAGATTAGAGTGTTCAGAGTTTCCACTAATTCAGATACAAGTACAAGCATGATAAACCCYAAAATATCAGCCTACCACTAACACAACATACCTGTCAGAGTTAGRTAAATTTAGGCTCTCCACTTAATATATTCAGTTACATTTATAATGAATACCAAATAGCAAAAAGGTGAAATAMTTATGTCCTATCTCAGCACCTCAAAGTACCCAATGTTTGTAGCTCTCAAAACAAAGTAAGAGAAGTCTGCCACATGGAATTGTACTTATGTTCTGATTTGACTCAAGCACTGGGTGGAAATGTAGGCTATTTAGAAAAAAAAAGTTCAGGATGGGAAAAATTAGAAGATTAAAATAATATCTAAAATCAAAGAGGGGCGATTCCCAGTAAATCAAAGAGTAAGAGCAAACCCCACTTAGGCTTTTAGAGTGCTTTTCATTTGGCACTGATGATTAACAGAAGTGGTTTGAAAAGAATAAATCTCAGCAACGTGGGTTGAGATTTCCAGTGGGGAAAACTGCAACCAAAGTTTTGCAATGAAAGGCTGTAGAATTTAAGAGGGTCCTATGGGGAATCAGGATTAAACCACATCAAGGAAGTGTTAAGCATGATAGTCCAGAAAGAGCTCAGGAAATCCTTCAAGCTGGCGGCTGGAAGCTCTCCGGACAGCTATCAATCCGTAACGTGTCTCACACTGTATTAGCTGCTCCAGGGACAGTTTGCTGCTCAAGGCAGACTCTTGGCTAATGCCACATGAACCTCTATGTTCCTGTGCCCCCCCTTGGCACACAGGAACCCCTAATCACACTGATCCTGAGAGATGACCCAGCAAACCACATCAGGCCTTCAGCCTGGGTCACTTCACCTTTGTCTAAATGCTAACATTCAAAGYACAAAACTTCCAAGCATTTTCCTGCTCTTAACATCTTTCTTGTACCTCCTTTTCTTTCTCTACCCCACTTTTTCCAACCCCGTATTACTGAAAAATCCCACAGCTCACCAGCCTGTCTTAGGTAAGGTTTCTTTATGCTGTCTTATCCTAGCAGACTCAGATTAAAAAGGTAGCTAAAAATCTATGACTTTAGCAGCTGGTATCAATTAACATTTGCCAGGTCTCAGAACATCTAATAAATTCTGAATTTATTAGCAAGATAATTAGAAAGCCACCTAGTCATAGCCTCACTCTTTCCTGTTCTTTCTTCTTTGCTTTTACACTTTTGTCTTCTGCTGTTACTGTGAAGCAGAGCTGGACAACAAAAAACACAGYGAGTGCTCAGCAGACTTCACCTAATAACAGGACGTGATACTATCTTTATGCCATATAAAAATCAACCAAAAACCTCAACCACAACTCTGTCTTTGAAATAGAATTGCAGATTTTTTTTTAGTTGAAATCCTCTCTGGATCTAATAAAAGGGAAGTAGGGGATATTGGTACAAACYTTCTTGACACTACAAACATATATGTCCCTCCATATCTTCAGAAGATTCAAAGCGCTCATTTTTTGGCACAGTTTTTCATAGACCAGTACCTGTGTTCCCAAAATGTCAGTGAATGGTTATTTCTGTATGATGACAGTGCCACATAGACATCATGAGCTCTCAGAGCCCTTTATTCCAATAAAAAATAACACAGCACATGACATGGAATCAAATGAGAATTTTTAAAATTCTCAGCAAAGGCACAGCCTAAACCCGTATCTGGTGATCCACCCCTAGATTTCCTAGAATTTATCTCCCATCTTTCTTGTGCCCAGACACAGCCATAAATTTCTCCTACTTCSACAAAGATCACCTTTTGTGAATGGAAAAGTACTTTGCTGCACTTAGTGCTAGCATTAKAGAACAGAAGACTTCCCTATCTCTGAACCACTGCAAACAACACACGTAAGGTTTGAAAAGCTGCTCGTGTACAGCCAGTTCYAACATTTGCTATTTACAAAGACAAAACAACTGTAGTAAATTAATTCTACCAAGATCCTTTGCACTAACCACAGGAGCACTACAGGTGCATTTGTAAAGCCAAAGGGCATAGCACTAAAACAGAATAATCCCTCGTGACATACAAAAGCAGTGTCTGACTTGCTTCTGTCATCCAAAGACATTTGGTTGTAGCCCTGCTGCTACCTAAATCTAAGGTGTTAATGTACTAGCCTGACTTCAGAAATCTCAGGAGTTGCTCACCCCAGGCAAAAGATACGCATCTTTTTGGRGGGCCTACTCTGCAATATAGCATATAAAAGCTCTATTTCTAAGAGGAATAAGGCAGCACCTTACATAACATATAAAGGAAGAGATTTTTTTTTCTCCTTTTCTAGGCTAATTCTTCTCTTATTAGATTTGTAGGAAAAATAATCACGTTGTTCTTCCACCAACCATCCCCCACACCTACAGAAAACCTGCCAGAACAAAAATCCCAAATCCCCTCAAACCAACAACTCTCAGAGCCAATGCAGCACTGGACCATCTCTGTTCAGATCCATTTTAAAGAGCTACAATTTTGTGTTACTAACCTAGGGCCAAATTCAGCATGTTCTACTCATATTAACTTCAACAGTGATGCATGAATAAACAGCATTCAGTGAGACATGTAAGCACTACATATCAATGTGCARACTGCCCTATCTAGGCCTTTGTGACCCTGTCTCTCTTAGCTAGTCTGAAGACATCCTACCTTTGGAAAGTCTCTGATTCCAGCCAACAATTTCAGAAACATTCCCATTTCTTTGGGAAAAGTTTTCCTACTTGTATCCTACTTTATCCTTCTCCTAACCACCCTCCTTTGCCTTTTCCAAGCTGCATGTGAAAGACTGCGTGCTAGATCATTTTGTATGTACACACCCTTGGCATATTTAGGAGCATGCTAGAGGGTCCATAACCACAAAAACATATCCTGTTTGCTGTGACAGGTGTTACATTTGCAATCAGAAAAGCTGGAGAGTTGCAAGCCCAGAAAACAGGTCTGTAAATCTTGTATGAATTACTGCATAGGAGCTGACACTATAATGTTTATGGAAGTCCCTCAAGGCTGACACCTGGAACCCTCCTCCACGCTGGGGAGGCCTTCCTCCTAGGGCTGTCCTGTTTTAACTGACATGGTAATTCTTACCATTTAGGAACAGCTCCACAATTTGGAGGTTGCTACAATGCATTACAGAGTAGAACTTAAACCAAGTTAGAACACCTCCAGCAGTGAGAAACACCATGCACAGATGCAGGGGCTCCTGTTGGGTCTGATGTGTGCTGATGGGTCCAGCTCAAGTGCTGAAAGGAAGTCAGCTTCAGAGCAGACAGGCACAAATGGGATGTAATAGGGACTAAAACYCTCCACTGGCAAAGAGACTCCTTCCCACTTCTTCCTGATGTGACTCTGTGCTGCAGAACTGGATTTCATTTTGTGGAAATAAACAAGAAGCTCCAATTTGGCATTTAAGAGCTACAGCTCAAGAGCCTGTCCCTGGGAAGTGCTGACCACTTGATGTTTGCTGCAGTCAGGTTTTTTTCCTCAATTCCCAGCAGCCTACACCCTCAGCAGACCCACACTCTTCCTTAGGGATTTATGTCCAGCTTTTCATCAGGAGCTCAGGCAGGGAAGATACCTGACTTTCTCAGAAACAACTCCGAGAAAAGCATGAACATCAGAGTTCAGCAGCTCAATGATTTTGTGTGATCCACAGAAAAAAAAGCAGCAGACTGCCAGGACTGTACAAGAAACAAACAGGGAATTTCTCATTTGAAATGGAAATGGTCAAAAGTGTCAGAGTATTACATGGAAAGCAGACACAGGAGACAAGGAGCCAGCTCCTACTGGAAGTAGGAGCTCCTATTTCAGTGAAAGTTTTGCTCTCATATAATGCTGCTCTTAATAAACAGCAGTGAACCCAAGATACTATTTGCCCCTGAGTGCTATCAGAAGGCAGCTAGCTAAATACACTTATACAGTTGTAGGCTGAGGYCATAAAGTGAGACTCTGCCTCAAAAAATCTATAGTGGTAGAAAACATGCAAAATTATTTGATCCGAAGCATTTCAGACACTTTTGGAAAAAATTATGAGTGAAAACCTTCTGTTTAAATTCAGCCTAATTCCATAAGAAAGGTTATTGTATACCAACATGGTAGCAGAATATTTCCATCTAGAGGACAGAAGAACTCCTGCCTTATTCATTACATTGTATGGAATTTTGGACCAACTGCTGCAGCAGTTCTACTGCATAGAAACTTCAGTGGTATTTTCAGAACAGGTAATACAATAAATGCATTTATTTACCTGACAGACTGGCACCTCTCTTTAGAATTTTGACTCTTCAGCAATTTAAAACATTGGTCCAAGAAGAGATTTTCTTGATACTAACTTTCTGATACTGTATCATAATACAACTGATGATGRGGCTGTAATAATTTATGGCATTCTATGAGCTTCCCACGCAGTTGCAGAATAGAAACTGAAGGTGCATTTTCCTTATTAATAGTAACAGCGGCATCCAAGGTTCATACCGCATCAAACACACCTGTGGCAGTGATAATTCTGTGACTGTGGGTTAAGCATGACTTCCTAGCAGTTACCAACACTTCTCCTTTAAAACTGAAACAYAGTGTTCATCAACACAACTCCATAAAATGGTAACTCTCATTGTAGGGCACTTAACATCAGATTTTAAAAGGTGAACCATATGACATAAATCACTACATTTCCATGAAATAGTTTTTCTTGATGAAAACCTTTCAGCTAAGTCTTGAAAGGTACATAAGAACCCTGGAGGGCGTCTGGAAAAAGCCTCTAAGATCATGAAGCCCAAGCCATCAACCACGCACCACTGTCATGTCCACCAATAAATATCCCCAAGTGCCATGGTTAAACTTTTGGTGAACACCTTCAGGGACAGCAGCTCCATCACTTTCCCTGGGCAGCCTGTTCCAATGCCTGAGCACTCAGCAAAAACATATTTTTCCTAATATCCAATCTAAACCTCCTCTGGTGCAACTTGAAGCAGTTTCCTCTCGTCCTATTGCCCATTATGTGGGACAAGAGATTGACCTCCCACCTGCCTACAGTCTCCTTTTGGGCAGTTGTAGAGAGCAATAAGGCGGGGCTTAACAGCCCCACCTCCCTCAGCTCCCCCTCAAAACACTTGTGGCTCCAGGCCTTTCACCAGCTTTATTGTCCTCTTCTGGACATGCTCCAGCTCCATTCCTCCAGCAGGATTTGTTTGATAATTATCACATCTTCACCCTGCCTCTGCAACTGACCTTCCTCAGATCCTCATTCTGTACCTTCCTCTTCTCCACTCCCAATGCTCCACAGTGCATGCCTGGTATGTCCTTCAATGCTGACCCAGGTCTCCAGGTTTTCTCTTTCCCTTGAACACCCACCAGAGTCAGGCCTCCCTTTTTCTGCTACTGAGCCACCCCACCAACTTCCAGCCTGCTCGAGATGCAGGCTCCATCCCTGTGCAGGCAGATGGAACTGGGTCCCCACAGCAGTCAGCAGAAGCACCCTAACACCAGCACAGCACTCCAGAGAGCATCCAGGCAGGACCCTACTGCCACTGCCAGGCCCTGTGAGGACTCACTCCATCCACCAATGCCTCCAGAAAGGTGGGAACTCCAACCAGCACCTCCTCCCAGCATGGGAACTCAAGGTGATGCAGGGCTAAGGCTCCACACCTCAGGCAAGCTTCCCTCATGGCTCAGAGCAGTAACAAGCTCAAGGGCTGCTGGAGCATCCAGCTCCTCCTGCACTGCCACCAAACCAGTGCAGTGAGAAACTAAAATGCTTTTAGTACTCCCATTTACTTGATGAAAAGAGACAAGAACAAGGCACTGCTGAAAGAGGGGCGGGCACTCAGGGAGAGACAGAAGGAGTGAGAAAAGGGTAGCTCCAAAAAGCAGCACTCGCCCCGAGGATCTGAAATCCCAGGGACTATGGCAAAAAATCCCAGAGGGACCTACAGAAAGTACCTGCAGTCTGGAAACAGATGTAAAAAGGAGATTGCTTGGTCACCCCCCCACCACAGGGGTTATAGGATCACAGTGGGATCGCTCACACTGCTGGATTGCTGCTAAGGATGAATACAAGCTCCTGAGAACAAACACACTGGGAAGGTGAGGAATATGGATGACTTAGAGTCCATGCAAGGGTCTGGCTGCAAAACACACTGCTTTGCTTTGAACAAGTGACAAGTGAGTCCAGACATGGGTGAGGATCAGAGGGTGAGGTCCAACCCTGATGACTTCATACCAGGGGCCTGCTACCGACCTCCTGGGAGAAGCCTTTGTTCAAAAGCTGAAGCAAGCTCCATGAGCTGGTACTCCAGAGCTCTGGTCACCACTAGCACTCAGGATGAGAACCACCCTGATATCTGCAGACAGGGTAACGCATCTGGGCAGGCACAATCCCCATTTCCAGTCTGTGCTGATGGCAATTTCTCTGTGCACGGGACTGATGAGTCTTCTGGACTTCCTACAATGGGATGTAAAGAGCAGCTGTAAGATTGTGATTAAAGCTCTGAGAAGTGAGAAAGACCAAGAATACAGTTACAAACTGACACTTCAGGGCAGAATTCACCTTAGTTCAGAGTTGTTCTTGGTTAGGATCCCGTGAAAGACTGCTGAGGAAGGGAAAGGAAAGCCTATAAGAGCTGGCTGGTCTTCAGGAACAGCCACCTCGAAGCATGAGAAGCCCATTCCTGAATGCAGATAGTCAAACAGGAATGGTGGAAGGCCAAAGGGATGAACAGAGAGCACCTTACTCCTGAGTTCAAAAACAAGAATGAAGTCTGTGTGTCATTCATGAATAAACAGCAAGACCAAATCAAGAACCAAGGATCTTTACTGCTTTTTGGGGCTTTTTTTTAAGAGTGAAGAATTACAGCTCCATGTTTCTRAATGCATGCATCAGCATTTTGAAATGAGACCGAGATTTGTGTAAGCCACTCAAACTAGCTGTGCCTGGACAATGCTCCCCACCAATTCTGCACTCTTCTCTTTCTCTCCTCAGGTGCTGGTGGCTGGAATTTCCAAGTGTCCTGTGAGATGACAGCAAACATGACATTGCCTATGCAGCACAACATGGACCACGTCTTAATCAGCCATTCCATAATAATGAACTTCTGGTTTTTCTAATTAGCACAGCCTGCTACTCATATACTGGATTTTAGCTTTCTCCAACTGTAGCTTCCTCACAAAGATAAAGGAAACATTTTCCACTTCCAGAGCCTGATGCAGAAGTTGTGAACTCAGTGCATATCCCCCTGTTCACAAATTAGTCCCAGGAAACCTATCCCAAAAAGAATGTCATTAATTGCAGTTAAATTTGGGTGATATTGCAGGGTCACCAGCTTGCACAAGAAAAGTCACACACTCAAGCAATATGTGCATTACTGTGTTCCCTGACATCTCTTCCCATCTGATCCTACAGCCATGGCACAGTGAGTGACTTTCCCAGGGACTTTGGCCTTTCYGGACACTCAAAGGAACAGAAAGGTACGAAACACTTATCCCAACAGCCTGGGGAAACACTGTTTAACCTGAAGGAGAGAATTTTGTCTTTCTGAATGATAAAGCTGCAATTTTGCAATTCACAGTATCACAAAGTGAATCAACATAAGACTACACCAAAACCAGATGCTGCCCTCTCCTTGCACTGCCTCTGCTCTTGTTGGGCCACAGTTTAGCTGTCCCAACTCTAGAACCCAACAGAATGCAACTGTCCTTTTCTCCTGGATGTGTTTTCTGTCGAATCTGTAAAATGAACCGACTCACAGAGAAATCTGGACGAACCCCACAGCTGCTGCAAGGTAAGAAACGAACCTGCAAGCCAAGCCTAAAAAGGAAAGACTACAGAGAGACGGGTTCATATTTCTTTCTCACAGTAAGTGGAATCATGAATGAGCTCAATTCCCCTCCCACAGATTCACTCTTCAGTAAAGACACACCATAAGAGAGCTTTTAGGTTTAATGCCATTCTTGAAAGCTTTGGCCTATTAACCTCTGTAGCTGTTAGAATAGAGGACGTTGAAAGACAAAAGAGAGTTAATCTACCTGCTGTCCACCAGGATTTTTTTCTAGGTGTGGTTATGGTCAATCTTCAAACTTTTCTATAGAGTGTTTTTCGCTCTACATGCCAGTGATCTTCAAACACGATGGGCAGCCATTAGCACCTCTCAGCAGAACAATATGAAATATCAGCGTGGAGAACGATGCAGATCAAGCGTGATGGATGTGAAGAGGGTGGAGGAACACAATTTGTCTGCTTCCTGCTGTTTTTGCTCTCCCTGTAACTCCTGGTTTGGAGAACACCCCACCAACAAGAAAATGGATCTGTGGGGTTTGTTTTTTTTTTTTTTTTTTTGAATTTCCAGATCAGTCCAGGAATTTTTTTTTAATCTCCAGTCCCAGACTAGGTTGAGAAAACGTTAGAAGGACATTGTGTCTCATTTTGTATCTTTGATGCTTCTCTACAGAGACTAAATACAATTCAGAGCAGAGGGAGACACCTTAACCACTTACCAAAAACACCCACCATCCAGTCTAGCAAAGTCAGTCATCGCCCCAGAGTTCAGAACTATCCTGTCAATAGCTGTGGGATCTGTTTTTTTATCTCTGTGGTGAAATACTGCACTATTTTTTGCTTGTTCGTTTCTTGTGTAGTGTACTAGAGCCAAACACATCCCTTGTTCCAAGACAGATGTGAAATGAAAAGCAGCCTGCCATACAGCATCCCTCCTGCAGCTCCAGGAGACACTGCCCTAAAATTTCCTAAACTCCTAAAATTTCAGCCCATTTCCAGGGGAATGGATGGCACCTCCTCTAAGGTTTCTCAGTCAGTGAGAATGTCAGAAACAAGAACTTAACCCACATGTTAATCACAGCTTTTGGGAGCACAACCACATTCTGGCTGTTGCACACGTTCCATTATACCATGCAATGACTAAGCYCTTTGTGGTACAGCAAAAACAGGGAGCTCGTGTTTGCCTTTACCTATGGGAATGGCTTTCTCTTCCCATGGCTGGAGAAAGGAAATTGCTAGAAAGACCTAACCACAGCCAAGGAACCACAARGTAAATGGCAGAAGAAGTGCATGCCCACAGACAACTGTATTGGGGTATGAGAGGTGCTCTAAAAACCTACATTTCACCATATGCCCACAGACAGCTAAATGCTGTGATTGTACCACTGTGGCATCTCCATCCTATCCAAAAGTCCTCTCACCATGTTCCAGACAAGAGTGTTTATACCAGCCTGTTTAAATGCTTTTGAAGCTCAGTACCTAAACCGGCCAGGTGACCATCCAGACATTCACTGTCATGTGCTGTAACTGTGTGCTGAGGGGTGGTATGGAAGGGGAAAAGAAAAGCAATCACAAATACTATTGCTTAAACTGCTGAAAGCAGTCACCAGCACCYCTGGCAGGAATATACAAGTTTTGCATTCTTACATTCTGCTCCATTTCTTCTCTCTGCTCAGTGCCAGCATGAGCATTTCTGCTGCTGCACAGTGAACTGAGGTAGACAAAGGATGTGACTGAAAAAAATCTTGTTGCTCTCTCCCCTATGCTGACAGCAGACATTTCCAAAGTTTTGTTATGCACATATAATTTAAGCAGATGAAGTAGAGAAATATGTTGCATATTTGAAAGAGAGATGTACAACGCAGATTTATCTGCTGTACAGGATCATTACTGGCACAAACTTTAGAAACTTAATTTTTCCTCTGAGTGAAAGWAAGACCACTCAAATGTCACAGATTTTGCCAAATCTTTCTTCTGGATCAAAGATATTTCCCCTCAAAACAAGAAATTTACCTGATAGTTCATTTCAAATAATGCTGCAAAGAAGCTGAAAGACAAAGGCAGCAGAGCTGAATCCTGCCTTCACTGAAAGAAGTAACAGAAGAGTTTGGTTAACCATAATCTTGCAATATACAACACAAAGTTAATGGAAAATGAGCTAATCAAGGTATCAGAGGACACCAGGCTACACAGGTGAGGCTTTGTCTATCCTATCTGGAGCAAGAGATAGGATAAAATTCACATGCTATTGTGAATAGCTCCTGAAAAAGTCATCTTTGCACTGCCATGCCCCGTGCAGTGTCAATTTAACAGGTCTGCTTGCTCAACTCATCCCTTCATCAGGGCAGGAATACCATCTTATAGTGTTTGGAATGAGAAGTGAGGAGAGAAAAGCAATAAAATTTCTGTTATTGAGAGCTTATCCTTAAAAACAAGCACGCTCTAATATAGTACCAAACTATTTTGTTTCCTAATAAAGGTTGTTTTCTTCCTCAAAGGAAGTTTGAAACTATGCCAAGCAATTTACAAAAACTACATTGCTTTGTGGACAAATGGAATTATAACTACTCCATGAAGTTTAGTGACCAATGCCCTACCCACACCACAGAAACCTAACCCTGTTCCAAGAAACCCAGAGATCATAACAGAACAGAGCCCTCTGCCCTCCTACTGTGTACTGCCATGCAAAACCACAGTGCWGAGGAACCTTAATGCAAAGTTTCATTTTCAAACCTGCTAAAATGCTACCACTTTACGGGGTACACACTTTAGYAGTGCTAACTTCATCCACAAGAGTCCTTCTGTAAACCAGTAAAACTGCAGAGCTCATACTGCAGCAGAAGAGAACATGGACACACATGGAGCTCCTAATACAGATTTGTTGATGGATGTCCCATTCCACACATCCTTTGCTCATTTGTAGACATAATGCCCCACWGATAAGAAAGAAAATAGATATTTTTTCGGGGGGGAGGGAAGGGGGGTGTCTTTCGGTCTTTCTTTCTTTGGAGACCACTCCAGGAAGAAGGAAATCACTTTGCTTTTTGCTTGAGCCTGATGATAAAAGACAAGTGACTTTGGAAAAACTCTAAAAACACCTGACCAGATTTGGGTCTCAGACAATCAAGTAAATCATACAGTGAGTGGAAGAAGAATACAGGCTCCTTTTCAAGCTGCAATCATCTTCATTATATGAATTTAGGTATTCATTACTTTAACTCATTTTAGTGGTGTAAGCCAAAAAGTGGCACGTGCTAGGAAGACCCATGTGCTCAACACTTTCCCCAAAAGCAAGATGGATGAAGAGCAGTCAGCCAGGGTTTAGTGCTGTTACAGGAACCACATCATCTGAAGCCCYGTCCTATCCATCTTCTCAGACCATCTTTTGAGGGGCACTAGTCAAAAGAGGTTGGAAATTAAMCCCTTTGCTGATAAACATCAGCAAGAAAACAGTTCCCTGCTGCAGATGGAAACTGAACTGCACACAGCAGACAGAAAAATCARTTTTGCTCTGCAGTCTGGAACTGAGCTAACAAGCCAGAGCCTGGGCAGGAGAAGCACCSTCCCTTCAGAAACAGAGACTTCTTGCACCTGATTGACATCACTCACAGGTGGAAGCCCTCTGCAGGCAGGTAGTTTCCCCTGTGACTCAAGTTAGGCCTTTATTTTTACTCACCAGGATCAGAACTGCACATTTACCCCTTTCCACCCAGCACTCCCTCTGTTTATGCAGTCCTTCAGGGCAGGCAAACCACACAGCATTCCATCCTCTCTCCTGCATTTTATCTGACTCTGAAATGAAAAAGGGGGAGAGGGTGGCAGGTTAGAGGAAAACCTGCAGAGGATTCCTCCTCCCCAGATTAGGATTTAATTGTATTCCTAGTGAGTCCCTTCTGGTTGCGCTCGGTCTTTCAGATGAATGTTTCATCAATATGATTAGGATCACATCCCTCAGTCTCCTCCAGCTACACAATCGGTTCTGACAGCTCAGAGTATAGTACTCCCTAAAGGAAATATTAGATACCACCCTATCTTTTTATTCAAATCATATTTTGCACTCCACACTTTCAGGCTAATGTCATTCTCCCCTGGATTACAGATCTGTGATACCCAGAAAGCACTAAAATCCTTCCAATAAGGATTAGATTAATATTTGTATTAGCCATCCCCGTATCATTATGATCACGGCTATGAAGATCTGGGGAAAAGGATGAGTGGGCTACAGAGCTCAGGGGGCTGGGGAATTGGGCTTGAATGTATAATGTAGAGTAATAATAATAATAATAATAATAATGATGATGTAAAATTTCATGGGGTGGACGGGCATGAGGGAAGTGCCAGCGGGCCCCGTCTTCCTCACCTCATTCCCCCCCCCGCCTCCACTTTCGACCCAGAGCCGGGACCCCACAGCCGACACCCCCGGCTCGGCTGGCCGATATTCCCGTCGGGAAGGGGAATTTCTGAAAGGTAACGGTACCGCAGGAGCCACCGGGGGCCTGTGCCCACTTCGGCGGCCGCCGCCTCAGAGGCAACCCCGGGCGGGGGCTGTAAAAAAATCACCTTTCCCGGGAAACCCCCCCTCCACTAACGCGGCGCTCCCCTCAGAGAGGAGGAGCTGGGAACAAGCGGGGCAGGTGTTAACGAGGCGGCGGCGTTGAGGAAGGTGGGAGCGGAAATTCAGACCGAAAGTAAAACCCCATCCCATTGCTCGAAGAGAAAACATACCGAAAAATATCTGTCCCTTCCTCCCCGGAGCGCGGAGGTGGCCGCCCTGAGGAGAAGGAGCCCTWTCTCCAGAGAGGCTCGGGGCGGTGCTGTCGGAAGAAAGAGCTTCGGGGTCGATTCGTTTTGCGCCCCGGGGGYGAAGCCGCGGCGATAGGGTTTGGGGCGAGCAGCGAGGGATGAAGTTTCGTTGGAAAAAAATTACCAGAGGCTTGTTCTCGACGTGCCAGGTCTGCTTTAACGAAAACAGCACCAAAAMCCAGAGTCTTCGGCGAGGAATGGCCTCAATCCATGGGACGAACCCGTCTCCGCTGCCTCTATTGCCCCGCCGGGCGCTTATGCTGTTTAAAAATCTGGGCTGCGCACCCAGAGCTCCGATCCGCTCCCTCGGTTCCAGGGAGGGAATATCCCAGAGAAYTGCTAACTCGCGGGGAATGGCCCCAGGGTGCGCAGCCCCTTCACGGGGCCCGCGGGGGGATGGAGCCGAGCCCCGAGTCGGGCAGAGCCTTTGCCCCGCCGGCAGCCGCCGAGGTTCGCGTTCTCCCTGACCTAGAACGAAGCTTTCCCTCTCCATCGGGCAGGGCTCTCCCTCCACCTCCCACCGCACGCACCGCAGTGGTGTAAACAACTATTATTTATTTCTTTATTTCGCTCTAGACCCGCCGTGCCCGTCCAGCTCACGCTTCAAACTCGCACGCGGTTTTTTTTCATGCGAGAGCGTCGGAAGTGGCGGGGCCGGGGCCGTTCCCTCGCTCGCAGCGCTCGCTGCCAGGCCGAGGTGGTGCCGCATTTCCCGGCACACGCCCGCCGCACCCGGGGGCCGTGGGRCTGCGGAGGAAGGGGCGCTCACCCTCAGGGTGTCCCCCTCCCTCCAAAGCCGCCAGAAAAAGCCCGGCGAGGCGAGGTGGAGCTCTGCGCCCGCAGCCCGTTGTTTGTGGCAGTAAATCACATTACGCAGCAAAGTGCAAGGGTAGTTAACTTTATCTTTTGTTAATGTAAACAAATAAAAAGCATTCAGTTCCTTGATCTTTATTTAAACCTGGCGTTGTTTATCGGTGTCATCCTATGAAGATTAATTAGATACCTTTATTCACAATTTGGCGTCTGACACCCCATTTTAGGAATGCATTATAATCACAAGGTGTTAATTGGGGCCAGCCAGGCACTTACGTTTCTATTAAACAGTGTGAGGACTTTTCACAAGTATTAAGTTATTTTTTCACCGTGCGGTGCAAAAATATACAGCTTTTATTAACAGAGCGCGGCGGAATCGTGCTGTGCAATCGGCGTTTGCAGGGCGGGTGGGGACGGCCGCATGCCGCCGCACCCCCGCCGGGGACAGGGACGGCCCTTCCCGGGGGCTTTTCCGGGAGGGGATGGCCCCACTTGAAAAAGAAAAAATTAAAAAAAGGAATAATATGCTCGGTCTTTTGTCTCTCAAAAATTGCCTGGTGCAGATGGGATCCTGGGGCAGAGGAGAGCTGACAGGACAGCTTGCCACGGCGCAGAGCCGGAGCGCCGCCCGGCGAGGCGAGGCGCTGATCGAAATCTCCCCGGGCACCCGCCGCGTCCTGCTCCGGAGGAGGGGGAGCCCCTGCCGGTCCCCCCCGACAGCGTTACCTCCACCGGGGCCAGCCCCGGCCCGAGCCCTGCGTTTATTTGGTTTGCAGCCGGGAATCGTTAACAGCTTAATCCCATTACTGCCTGCATATCCTCAGGAAAGGTCCCGCTGCCGCGGGAGCTGGGATTCAATCGCTCTGCCAGAAGCTTTCCCCTCAGATAAGCGGGCAGGGGAATTTCTTGCCTGGTTCCGGGAAGCAGAGGGGGTGAGAAGGGGGCGCAGGGAGGAGGCAACCCCGGGCTTGCTGCGGAGGCGGGCTGYGTTCGCAATTCGCTGTCCGGGCCGAGCTCGCACCTCGCCTGTCGCAGAGGTGAGGCATGAGGGGGTGGAAGGGGACAGGAGGCCGTCGTATTTTGGAGCGAGCCGGGGGCTCCCAGCATGTGCAGAAGATGCACAGGAAAATGCAGAGCAAGAGCCAAGAGACTTTAAAAAAATTAAAAAAAAAAAATACACACAGCGAGGATGGTTAGATATAAAGACCCCATCCCCTAGGATCATGCTCCCTCCTCCCCTTTTGGGACACCCAGCAGAGGCAAAGATGAGGCAGAGCCATATCGTGTTATGCCTGGCACCACCACATTTATTAAAAATTAATACTATCTACATAGAAAAAACAGAAACAATTTATTGGGAGGGGAAAAAGTTTGTGGGCCAGTTGCTCTGGGGCAGTTGAAAATGGCTGAAAGTATAGGCAAGAATGGGTAAAGTTACATCACTTCCAGTTTCATACAGGGCAGCTGAAAAAGTCACTTGACATACACATAAATAGAAATCTCCTTTTGCAATGTGTCATATGCTAAGTTTGATTAATCAAAAAATGCCTTTTGAACTTCAAAACACCACCGGATGTCCTTCCAACTGAACAGCTATAGGTCAACTATTTATACATTATTCCACAATATTCTACAGTGTACCTAGACAAAACACCAAATGTACACTTGGTTTTTGGCCACCTTAATAAAGGTTAGGCTTTTGGGATGGAGGCAGGGGTTTTTAATGCAAGTTCTAAGCTAAGAAAAGTCAGATTTGTCATTGTAATCCCGTTGGCAACAAGACTTTCAAGTCAAAATCCTGCCTGGCAAGCAGGCCTTATTTTGGCATTTTCTGCCAAAAGAAAAAGCTGTAGCTGAGCAATATCCAACTCAGCCAACTGTGTTGTGGATGGGTTGAAAAAACCAGCTCAGTCTAAAGCAGAACACAGCATTTGTGCATTTCCCTGCAACCCAGTTCCCTTTTATTAAGCAGGGAAGGAAATTAAATTTGGGATCCCACCCCCTCTTTCCTTGCTCAGAAGTACATAGATTTAATCAGGCCTCTGAGCCAACCCAAACTGTATACTTTAGTGTCTCCAATAAATAAGCCACATATTTAGACACTAGAGTACTCCTTACAGCTTCTGCATATGGTTCCTTCTAAAGCAAGGGGAAGAAATCTCCCATGGTTTGCTCTTTCCCTACTTTGTTACCTGCAACAGTCAAAAAGCTTTGGCACCTTCTTTAGAATTGCACACAACAACTCAAGGTGGAAGGCAAGAGTCTTTTTGGCAATTGTAATGCAAAAAAACCCAAGGCCACCCTGAAAAAAAAAAAAACACCAAAAAACCAAAACAGCCAATTGGAATAAAAAAGATGCTCTAAGAACTAGCATAGAAGGCATAGTAGCCCATGCCTTTTGAAGTGTCTTTGCTATAGTCCTCAGCATTAATGTCCTCACATTTCATTGTCGGGGAATTTTCGTTGCTGGAAGTGCTAGGGGAAAGCCGCCTTCTCTTACAAGCGCCCGTGTAGACCCCAGAATCRTTTGAATCTAGGGACTTTATAGAGGGTGGAGTCTCTATCCAGGACGAGCCAATTTCTTCTTTCACCTTGTCCTTGGAAAGCTGGTCTTCAGTGAATCCCGGAGGACTCGTTCTGGAGGGCCAAGTTAGTCCTGTCGTCATTTTCCGCTGGTAAGAGCCCCTGCTCCCCCAGCCTGCCATGGCTGGGAACGCCGGGTCGGGGTAGTATCCCAGAGGGTGGGATGTCTGGAGCGGGAGGGATTTGATGCCGTAAGGGAGCAAGGTGCTGTGAGAATACTCTGTCTCGTAGGAGTTCATGTCCAGTTTGTTGGCGCTGGGCTGCTGCACGGGCGTCACRAACCAGCGCTGAGGAGAGCTGGCCACCTCCTCGTTCTGCTGCGGGGACAGCAGGCCATTGCTCTGAGGGACAGTTCTCTCACCGTTGTAAAACCTGGCTGGGGGCAGGTTGTTGACAAACTGTTCCTGGAAGAATGGCTGCATGCTGTATCGGGCACCAGGGACGATCTGGTGGGATCTAGGAGAATCCGTGGGAGATGGAGTTAATCTGTCATTTTCGGAAGCTGTGTACATGCTACAACATAAAAGAGGAATACTGAGTGTTTTTCTTCACAATTCCACAGTGACAGTAACACAACACAAAAACACAAACACAAAGAAACTAGGTATTTCTTAATTAGAATCATAACTACATTTAATTGGATGGTGATTTGTTTTAATCTGATTTAGCAGGCACTTTTCCTAGGCCACTGTAAATTTTCTATTACTGCTACAAGCAATAGCACAAGGTAGAAAATTATTAGGCAAGAATTCTGCTGACAATTTAAAGACCCTGTCTGTTCTGTGGAGACACCCAACATACTGCTGCCAGTAAAATCTGCAGGCCAGCTGGGTTCTGCCAACATAAGTTTCCTACCAAAATTCAGAAGCCAGCAGAAAGACAGGTCATCTAGACAATACACTATTCAGGCATTTTAACATAAGCAAAATCACCAGTAGAAGCAGTACTGGTGCTGAATAACTGAACTCATGTCTAAAGAAAAACCCCTCCACAGACATTTCAGGCCAGACTGACACATCTGCAAAAGAAAATAGAGGTATACTTACGAGTCATAGTTGTCTCTGAAGCCTTTTGCAAAAGGATTATGGTCAATTTTGAGCTGTGTAATCTAAAAGTGAAAGCAGAATATATTAACATGAGACGCTGAACCCACAAGTCAATTTTGTTCTTAATTGCAATTTTATACATCGATACTTACATCAGTGTTTTGATATGCTGTAACTGCTATGAACTGCGTTTCAGGAAAAATGAACGTTTGAGTCTTTGAGGAATCATTCAGATCTTCAACACCATCTTCGGTCACTTCCACAATGTGAAGTCGGGGCTGGTACTTGTGTAGGGACTGAAGTACTATCATCTAAAAGAAACGAACAAAGAGACAGTATCTTTAGACAAACTGCATCTAACATTAAAAGACCAAATTTACAGCATAACATTTTTTCCCTGTAAATTGTAATCTCTTTGGTTTAGTAATGGAGCAGTTTTAACTGTTATCAGGAGCTGAGTCACAGCTTGCAGCCCTGCCTTACTAAGAGGTACCCTCCCACTTTTTGAGCAACTCCAGGGGATCAATATATTAGCTAAAACAAAAGTAATTCGCACATCGCWTTCCAACATTTTCAACTATTCATATGGCGAAACAAAGAAAACAAGCTCTATGACCCAATTCAAGAAGGGAACGAGCCACAAGCACAGCGCTCGATGCAATGTTGTAAAAGCCCCAAAACCCCAGGGCTCCCCCGCTGAGCCACCAAGAGCCCCCCAGGCCTCCCTCTCCCTCCTTACCTGTGCGTTGTTGTTGTTAGCACCTTTATTGTTCGTTAGCTTCAGCTTCCCGAAAGAAATCTCCTGCCTCATCCAGTGAGCCCCGGTGTTCGGCGACTCGGGGTGAACGTAGACCTTGTTGCCTGGGGGAAGACAAGGCAGTGAAACGCCGCCCGGGYGCGGGGCTTTGTTCGCCGCCCGCGCAGCCCCTCGGCCCCCGACGGCCACCCGCACGCACCAACAGCGCGGCGCAGAAAGAGCCGCAAGACGGTCTTAAGAGAGTAGCTCGACCCTCAGCAAGATGCCGGGTGTGAGGAAAACCCTGGGGGGGAGAGGGGGCAAACGGGGAACCCTTYCCGAGAAACCGACCCGCAGGGAAAGGGAGCGAGGAGACCCCCGGAACCTGTACCTACCTTGCATGTTGTTGTCGGCTTTGCCGCAGGTCACCCACTTGCCCCCCTGGAAACGCCAGTGGTTGGGGTCCGCCAACACCACCTCCACGAAGACGTTGTAGTGGGCCGTGGGGTTGAGGCCGGTGATGTTGAAGCTCAGGAAAGGAAACATTCTCCTGGGGAAAGGAGGAAAACCACAAGGCATGGTGAGGCGGGCGGGGGGAGGGGGCGCGGGCTCCGGCGGATGCTGTAGGCGGCCGTGGAGTGCCCCGTCCGTCCCGGCACCCAAGGGACTAAGGAAGCAAGCGGCGAGCCCCAGCCGACCCCCGCCTTATCTCCGGGCCGCCGTGTGTGGGGAAACTGGGGAATAGTTTCTCGGGGAAAACATCCTGGGGCACCACCGACGGACAGAGCAYGCACCTCCCACCCGGGGGAGCGGGCAAGAGCCGCCCGACGCGAAGCGTGTCTGGGGGTGCCACCTCCCCTCCACCCCCATTCCCGACCACCACACCACTTCCCTCCGTTTCCTCCATCCCCCGCGCCCACTTACCGGCCCTGCTTGGTGATGATCATCTCCGTCTGATGCCGGTGGAACTTGAGCCAGAGGGGCCGGTTGCAGAGGAAGACCTGCGCTCGCATCCCCGGGCCGGCGGCTGGCACCCCCAGCGCCCCGAGCCCGCCGCAGGAGCCCGACGCCGGCGGGTAAGGGCCGTAGAGAGGTCCGCCGCYTGTCGCCTGCCCGTACTGGTACCCGCCGCCGCCTCCGAACTGCGTCCGGCCGCCGGGCGGGCACACGGCGCCCGCGAAGCCGCCCGGGGACAGCACGGAGCCGTAGGGGTAGCGGGGCCCGCCGGGCGGCTGGTAGACGGCGCCGTGCTGCGCCGCCGGCGGGTACGGGAACAGGGAGCAGGGCCCCCCCAGGTCGGCGGCGGGCGGCCCGGGGGACTGCAGGTAGTAGCGCTCGGGGCTCAGGCTGTCCATGGAGTAGCGGGCGGCGGCGGCCGGGGGCAGCTCCTCGTCCCCGCATGGAGTGGCCTTGCGACCGTCCGGCTTGGGGGCGGCAAAGGGCGGCTCGACGGCGTCCGTCTCGCCCAGGATGGCGGGGGCCG
Organism: Cardinalis cardinalis; assembly: GCA_014549065.1. Lineage (NCBI taxonomy): Eukaryota > Metazoa > Chordata > Aves > Passeriformes > Cardinalidae > Cardinalis > Cardinalis cardinalis. The sequence goes on along the minus strand of JACDOX010000005.1, from coordinate 4,890,884 downwards.
CTCCAAACTTCTTGGGCATCTTGTCCAGGTCGAGGCGAGGTGGCGATCCCGAACCGGGCGGCCCGCGGGAGCCTCCAGYAGCGCCTGTCCCAGGTCCAGCTCCGGCAGCTCCGGCGGTTCCGGCGCGTCCGCCGCCCTCCAGCGGGTAGAAGGGGGCGCCTGGCAGTGCCCCCGCCGCCGTCAGCAGCGGCTCACCCAGCTGCATCCTCGATGGGCGGTGCGTTCGAGCTCCCACTCTATCCTGYGCCGACCCCGACCTGTGGCTGCGTAGTGCTACGCTCCGGCACAGCGCGGCCGAGGCGATTTATACCGGGCTCCTCGGGCTGCCGGGGAGGGGCTTGTGCCGGGCTGCCTCACGTCGCCCTCCACCCCCGCCGGCCCATTGGCTGGGCCGCGTGACACTAATTTAATTAGACAGCTACTAATTGGAACAAGTCACCTGTGACTTTGGTGCGCGCCCCGTCCCCTTCCATGCCCCCCCTCCTTCCCGCAGCCCGAGGGGCTCTGGCCCGTTCCGTGCCCCCAGGTCGCTCGGACTGAAGGGAGCTCCGCATCACCTCACGGTGGCTGCAGTGGAGGGCCCGGATCCCCCTCTTCCAAAAAAAAAAACAAACCAGAAACAAAAAAACCYTTTAAAAACCTTTTGCTGAGGTGTCACCGTCCTACCGCTCGGGCGCGTAAGGAAGAATCCGTCGCGCTGAACGAGAGATGGGGACGAAATGGAAAGGTTTGGGTGGGAAAACCGGCACCCGCCAGGTAGAGAGGGCGGCGATCAACCGGGCCGCTGAGACGGGGCGGGGGACGCTGGCCTCCCGCAACCTGCCCGCCGGCCGCCTCGCCGTTCAGACAATTCGACTTGGGTCTCTGCTGCGTCCAAGATCCTCCTTCCTCCCTCTCCGCTCCCCGAACAGCATCCTTATCATGAGGTTAACACGTTTCACCTTATCTGTGGGAAGTGGCGGGTTCGGTTCGCAATTCCAGTTTTCAGGAACTCTGCAGTCGGTTTCTCACAACCCGCGTTCCCCTTCAGCATCTCCCACCGGGAAGGCGGATTTTTAATTGAGGCGGGTGCCAGATCTGTTTGGCGCTTTCTCTCAGTGCAAATCCCCGAACCTATAGCCTCAAAACGGTAGGGAACACCGCTTGGGAAGGGGTAGATGCCCGTGTGATTTTGTGGAGCGGGCAGAGCCGCCGTGAATGATTTGCAGCTACAAATCCGTAGCCCCTCGCCCTCTGCTCGCCACCGGCCATCTCGCGGGGAGCGCTGCAAACACCTGCCTCCGCTCCACGGCTGAATTTTGAACCAGACCCGCTGAGCGGCCAGGATTTCGTTGCCTGACAGAAGGATCCGGCCGGGCTGGARCAGCCCAGCTCTGCCGCCCTCCGCACCGGCTCGGCCCGCTAGCCCCCCGCTCCCGCGGGGCCCCGCCGCATCGGGCAGCCGAGATAAATGGCGAAGAGCTGACCGGGGCCGCCGAGAGCCGGGGCCGGGGCGCGGCCGGAGCCCCGCCGGGATGCGCATCCTGCGTAAGCCGGGCGCCGGCAGGTGCGGGCGGCGGGGCACTCCCGGTGGTGACCGCCGGGGACGGGCAGGACTCAACCCCCACCCCCGGTGAGACGGGGAAGCGGCCCCTGCCGCTGTGCCCACCTCGGGCTGCGGCCACACAGGTGGGAGTCTGGGCTAGACTGCTCGCAGCCGGCAATGAAATACTAGCCCCAGCCCTATCCACACGTTCTCTCCGGGATAATGTTTGCCTCAATTTTTGCGCGGATCTCGTTCGGCCGAATAAGACAACAAAAATGCGTCGGAAAAGTCCGACGCTCCGGCACGAAGCGGACCAGGCGCTGGAGCCGCGGGGTGCGAAGAGGAGCAGAGCTCGGCCGAGCTGCCCTGCTTTGAAAGCAAACCAAGGCGAGGAGCGCCCTGCCGGGCGCTGCCGAGGCCGAGCCGCTGCGCCCCTTGCCGCGGCCGGAGAGCCCGGTGCGGCTCCTCCCGGCGGGGCTGCGCTCCGGCAGCCCGCTCCCTCGGGATCTGCCTCTCCCCGGCTAGGGCAGGGACGGAAGGAGATTTTATAAAACCACTATGTAGGTTTTAAGGGAGTTCATTTTGCGGTCTTATACACTGAAAGAGTCACATTATTTCAAACATTCCTTCGGGTGCCGCGTAGTTCAAGGCTATTGCGGGTTTTTCCCCCCAAAACTCAGGTGGTCTCGCGTTCATCTGGGCAAGGTAGTAAAGCTTTCGATGTTGCTTAGGTTTCTTGTGGATTGCACCGAGAGGAGGGCATAAAACCTGTGGCTGTCCCGGGAAAGGCAGACCCTTCCATTTTGGTTCGAAATACGCCCGGGGTGAAGCTCTCCCTAACGAACGAAGGGTTGATGAATCCTTCTCAAACTTGGGGTTATTTTCAGCTCACCTCGGGAGAACAGCAGCCTGGCTTCCATCCCTGCCTCGTATTCCGCATCTCCCGCCGAGTCGGGGCTCTGGAGGCGGTGGCGGGGGAGGCYGGGGTCGGGGCTGCCGCCCCGGGAGTCCCGTCGAACCAGGCTGCCCGGAGACCTTCAGCGGGGCAGCGGGAGGGAACCCCGGTAACGCGGGGGCTTCTTCATTCACTCTGTACGCTGAGGGAAGAGCTGTAATTCACCCCCTTCAGAGTCCCGCAAATTGAAGTGGACAGTCACGTTACCAAATTCTTGGTACCCAGTATWTGTCATTCCTATCGCTGCCAATCTACCGTCCCTGGGAATCAAGGAGGCAACCGGGCGAATGCCCCCCAGCCCCCTACAAGCCGTCTCCGTCCTTACTCCCTGCCCCGGAGCCCTACGGGCTCTGCCCAGGAACTCCKCAGCAAGAACTCGCGGGATGTTTCAGTCCTGCGGGCCTGGGGAGTTTGAATGGGTCCCGCAGCCCTTAGCTGYTATCTGAAAAATAACACTGCAGAAGCATCACAGTCTGGTGACGCAGAAAGGAGCATGTTAGGTTTGTAAATCTACCAAAATAACCTCTACACCACACACACAAAAGAAAACCCAACCTAAAAAAAAAGTTTTTGAAAGAAGACGTAGGTCTTTGAAGGGTTACAGATTATCTTGTTTCGTTAAGCTTCATTCAAATATATTCACGGGGTTTATTCAAGTAAGGAGCATCTCTGGCTCTAAAAAGGCTGTTCTGAAGAGCTTTTTTTCTGCAGCCTAAGTTACAGCAATGGCACACTGGACTGAAATATTTAATACTTTGCTTTTGGGCTGAGATTGAGACCTTTCCTTTTTCATCAGAGTATCGGAAARCAGCCTCTGCTTCAACAAATTGCTCCAACTCTTGTGACTGAAACTGTACAACTGAAGCACCCTGCTCTGGAGGGCCTAAGAGGAGAAACTGGGAACAATGGGATCTATCAGGCTGTTACACACTTACATTTGTGTGTATGTACATATGGAAATCCACATATCACCATTTATAGCCATATATGACCTTCATCCTTATAAATATGGATCTGGATACATACACACATTCCATTGGATCTATATGAACACTTTAAAAATGTTGCTTATTAGAATGACCTGTCACACTATTCCATTGCTGTATTCTTTTCCTGATGTTCTGCTGCCACCATGGCAGGATTCACAGGTATTTTCTGAATGCTACATCKGTATAGTTTAAGTGAGCTATTTTTTTCTTTGTTTGATTTTGGTATGAAAAGTAGCTGTAAGTTTCTGGATATCCTCTTCAAATTGCGAGCATCTGTTTCCCAAACAGCTTTAATACTTTCACATTTATGTCCAGCTTGTGCAGAGATTGTGCAGATTTTCTATTTTTCCAGTAATTCATTCTGTTAGCTTTTTTTCCCCCTTCAACTTACACAGAGAGTGTCAYACATGGCAAATGAAGGAAGACACTTTTCTCTTCCACTCTTTCACCATGTTTCAATGGCATTTTTAAAATCACTAAAGCTGGGATTTTTCAGATATGGCCAGTCTAATATTTGTGCTTCCTTTTTAAATTCTTGATACCTTTCTTTTCATAGCCACTGAGTCCTTACAGCGCTCAGAAAAAAATCAAGGAGGTATTACTATGGCTGTGCAAGGCTTGGCATTTCAGCTTGTCACTGAACTTCAGGGGCTTTTATGAGGAAGCCAGCTACACCCTTTCAGTGCCCAGGGACTTTCTTCTGTCACATGCAGTCAATGTCCGTCTCTTTCACGGGAATGTTAGGAGACTGAATTAACTGAAAATGCTCTTTATTTTCTCATGAAAACAAGTTCTGCTATAGCTGCCAAAACCGTCAAGCCATTTTATTTATGCCAAGTGGGATTTTCAGTGTGCAGACGTACACAGTCCTGAAGAAACAAGTGTAGCTTAAAGTCTACTCTGAGGCTGAGAAAACTTGAACCCAAAAGAGTTAAAAAGTAGAATCAACTCTTGTTGAAACATATATATATATAGACTTTAAATAGAGCAAATCAATAGTCCTACAAAGCCGAAGAACTATTATCTTTAATATTGACCAGGAAAGGTGTCACAYTAACAGCAATTTTATCCTTTGGTAATGATTCAATTTAGCTGCCACTTTCTTTAAAAAGGCAGCATACAGACATACATATTTTTAAAAAATGGCCATATGTAGAGATAAACCCCATTATAAAGGCAGGGCTAATTTATAAAAACCAGAGTGAAGATTAGCCCTCTCCACAGAATAGCCCTTTCCACCCCAGGTATACTAAACAGAAAGGACAGACAAGTTAATGAAACAGGACCTGGAAGAAGCAACTCAGGGTTTGAAAATAAAGTGGTATTCAAAACAACTTCATTGGTCACTTCCTTTCTCCCCCTTCAAATTAAATAACACCTAAAAAATCTTTAGCTGTAATTTTTAATTAAATGGAAATGTAATGGTTAGTAAAAAATATTCAAAGTCTGCTCCTAATTGGTAAAATATGGACAGACAAGGGTAAACATATTCAATGCTTGAAGTGAATTTTTTGCAATGGCTAATTTTACTAGGTAAGACCACACATCAACTTTCTGTCCTTGGGCCTATTATACCCTATTAGCTAAAGAAGGAAAAAGAAAGTGTGTTCAAGAAAGTGTGTTCAAGAAAGTGTCAGTTTTTGTAACGTAAATGCCTTTGTTGCCTTAACAAATATTTGGGAAATCTATAGTAAGGGACATGGGAAAAGTATTAAATTGTCATTAGCTTCCAGATTACTTTCCTTGCTCCAAATGGAATTGTAGAAACTTAGTGAAGGAAAGAGACTGAAATTAGGATCACAACCATAGCCATGACCAGTATTTAATATTTTTGATATGGCTCATGGCTTGGGCAGGTGCACACTCTGCTGGGTGAAAAAACATCTGGATGGCCAGGCCCAGAGAGTGGTGGTGGTCTGAGTTACATCCAGTTAGCAGCTGGTCACAAGTGGTGTTCCCCAGGGATCAGTGTTGGGCCCAGTCCTGTTTAATTCCTTTATTGATGATCTGGATGAGGGGATGAGTGCACACTCAGCCAGTTCATGGATGACACCAAGTTGGGCTGATCTGCTGGAGGGCAGAAAGGCTCTCTAGAGGGATCTGGACAGGCTGRATCAATGGTCCAAGGCAAACTGTATGAGGTTCAACAAGATAAAGTATCAGGTCCTGCAGCTGGRTCACGAGAACCCCACTGAACACTTCAGGTTTGGGGAAGAGCAGCTGAAGAGAAGGAAAGCAGCCCAGTGGAAAAGGACCTGGAGGTGCTGGTCAGCAGCTGGMTGGACATGAGCCAGAATGTGCCCAGGCGGCCAATGGCATCCTGACCTGTAYCAGAAATASTGTGGCCAGCAGGACCAGGCAGTGATTGTCCCCCTGTGCTCAGCACTGTTGTGGGCACACCTYGAATCATGAGTTCAGTTTTGGGCCCCTCACTGCAGAAAAGACATTGAGGGGCTGGAGCCATTCCAGAGAAGGGCAACAAAGCTGGTGAAGGGTCTGGAGCAAAATTTATGCAGAGCAGATGAGGTAGCTAYGGTCATTAACCTGGAGAAAAGGAGGCTCAAAGGGCACCATTCTGCTCTCTACAACTGCCTGAAAGGAGATGGTATCAAGGTGGGGGTCAGGTTCTTCTCTCAGGTAACAAGCAATAGCCTGAGAGGAAATGGTCTCAAGTTGTGCCAGAAGATGTTTAGTTTGGATATTAGGAATAATTTCTTCTCTGGAAGGGTTGTCAAGCATTGGAACAGGCTGTCTAGGGAAGTGGTTGAGTCACCACCCCTGGAGGGGCTTTAACATAGGTGTGGCAGCTGGGAACACAGTTTAGTGATGGACTTGGCAGTGCTGGGTTGGCAGCTGGACTACATTATTTTAGAGAGAGGTCYTTTCCAACCTAAACGATTCTATGATTATTTATGCATAGAGATCTCCAAACAGCTCTTCGTAAATGCGTTTTCACCCTTCAATAAATTTAGTGAGGGATGCCTAGCACCTTTTTCCTGGTTTTAAAGTAACATTGCCTAATCACATATAGATTTGTGCCCATAACCATCCTGASAGTCACACAATAGAGACGTGAGAACATAACAAGATCCATGCCATGGGTGTGACAGCCACAGATCTGGGCAGTTTGATCCTATTTGTATTTACAGATCTGTTACAGACAGTTTTAAACAGCTAATTTTGGCTTGCTTCTCCTGCTTWGTATGAGAAACGACTATTAAAAAAGCCTGGATTCAGCAATCACAGTAGTTAAAATTAGCAGCTCAAATCCAGTAGAAAGATGTTCTGCTTTTTTATTTTCTCGCTTTAAAAAGTACAATTTCATCATGTGAAGGCCCTGATAAACTTCATGCTGCTCAGGGCTTATGATGTCAGAGCCATGAAATATTTCCTGCTGGTAACATAATAGCTGAGAAATATGAGTTTTGGAAGGTTTGGGGTTTTGTTTGCTCTCTGTGCATTTGGTATGAGGCGTACAGTGGGAAAACAATTAACTCTAGGGGCTGAAAAAGCAAATAGCAGTGGGCTACAGTGTAATTGCAGAAACAATGAGGAATTTCACCTGGTATTATTTGTGACAGCAATCAAATAGCACGGCCTAGCAGGGAACCACATATTAAATAACTGCCGTGACGGGCGAGTCCGCTATAAAAATAAGCAGAAAGCAGAACGGGGACGACATATGTACTCCCTGGGAAGGTGAGAAGATAGCWGTAGGGTTCCCCTCCCAGGGAGGGCTCGGGCTTGCTAGCTGCCCGCCCCGGTTCCCATCAGCATCCCACTGCTACCGGGGGCGGGATGGAGCCGGCATCTTCCCTTCCAGCCGCTCCGCACCTTTTCTCGGGGTAACCGGGGCGGGAGGGGAGCCCAGCGGAGGAGGGACCGCCGGGGGACCGTACTCCGAAGGAGCCCCCGCAAGCGGGCGGGGGTCCGTGGCGGGGGCTGCGGGGCAGCTCCAGCCCCGCACCGCTGTTCCCGGGCGCTCTTCGGTGCGAGGGCCCGCAGCAGCCGCCGGGACGGGACGGGACGGGACGGGACGGCCGTGGGTGGCGGGGAGCGATCCCGGCCGGGAGCTCTGCCCAAGGCCAGCTCCTCACACGCTGCCCCGCAGGCAGTTGCAAGCTGGGGGGTGGTGGAGGAGGGGGACGAGGGGACATGCTGGCCTCCGCCTGTGTCTCCGTTCATTTAACCAGTTTCCGAACATCGCTGCCAAATCTTCCGACCTGTGGAACGACCGGGCACACCTCGCCCCCCGCAGCTGCCGCGGGGAATCCCGGCAGAACCCGCTGCGGCCCCGCGAGTGAGCCCTGGCGGGCAGGCGGACATGGCATCCCCATCTCCATCCTCATCCTCATCGTTTAGCGCGAGATCCGGCGGACGATCCGGCCGGATTAACGCCGGGCGCTTTGAAATCCGGGTGCCGCAGTGCTCCCGGGCCGGGGTGCTTAGGGCTCCCCTTTCAGTTGTTAATTACCACTAAGCGTTTGTAAGTACCTGCGCTCACAGACCCCAGCGCCTTCAAAACAAGAGCATGCACGCAAATAGCTCCAAAATTACCCATCTGGGTACCGGCAAGACCAAAGGCACAAGCGAGCGGAGTCGTTAGAAAATAATTGAAGCAAATGGGCACTTTCTTTGCCACGTGAATTTCAGCTGGGAATCCCGTTGGCAGGAGCGGCGGTTTCAAAGGTGTCCACACCTGCGGAGCCTGCGCCCGCGGGAGCGCCGAGCCCGGGGAGTCGCCGGGCAGGGGGCGGGGGTGGCCCCCCCCCTCTTTTTAAAAGGCCAAAAAAAAAAAAAAAAAGAAAAAAAAAAGCCATCAAAACAACTTCCCTCAGAAAAAAACATTAGTTAAGAAGGAAACGGCTGTGGACACCCCGGTGGGATATCTCCTGACTCCGGGCAGGAGGGTTCCTGCCATTGGTCCCAGTCCTGCAGAATCGCCCGCCCTCCTCGGTTTTGTTTGTTTAGCAGCTGAGATTTAGAATATACACAGCAGAAGGAATTATCTTCCATTATGAAGAAACAAAAAAGATGTGACCTACATCTTCACCCCCGAGCCCACCCAAATCCGCCTACACACAAACCACCACAACTTGCTTTTCGGTGACACAAGAACGATGTGAAGTGAGTGATCCACCACTTTTCTCCAAATAAGTTCAGTGTGAAGTATAAGCACTGTGTTTTCTATCACTGATGACTGTGTTGATTCCTAACACATTAGTGAAGGAAAATTTTAGCTACAAGAATTTGAATTGTACAGATGAATACAGACAAATGAGCAAACGTCACAGAAGACCGTTAAACCATATCACAAATGCATATTCTTTTCATATGGGTTTTTCATTGTCTGTTTTTCTGGGGTTTGTTTGTTTTATTTTGACTATTTTTCCTTTTTCCGCTATTCACATCTCGGGCTGTTACTGGTTCTCCTGTTGTTCACAGCTATGGATTGAAGGGCAGAAAATGACATTACAAATAGGAAAATAATTTAAATGAAAATACAGCGCTCTTAAGGTACGGCCCATTAGAAAGTAGCAAGGAACTTGGTCTGAGCAGTCAGACCCTGATGTCCACACGGTGGTGAGGCCTTGGTAAACATAAAGTTATCATGGCAACATTTCTGCCTATTTTACACGTTATTCAGCTCTACTCAGGCTAAAATCCCACCTTCCAGTTTTTCTTAGATATAGCCTAAGGCGTAGGGTTTGACAGCTGGGGAACAASAGGGCAGGTAAAATGCAGAGCCTCGGGATGGTGATGGAAAACAGGGGCCGTATCCTTCCATCCTGCAGATGTCTTCCTAAGGCTGTGTTCCTGCTGCCTGCAGGATAGATGTCCTTGGTTCCTGGAAGGAATGCCAACCTCTGCTCCTCCGGATCTCTTCCCAGCCTCTTCTCCTAAATGACACGTGAGAATGAGTCAGAGATAAGGAGTCGGCCCGGGAGGTATCACAACAAAGCTAAGGACACGCTTTTCCTTCGGCCCAGGAAGCTACGGGAGCAGGGGCTGTTTACCCGCGGGGCAGATGGAGGCCACCAGCTGAGCAGAGCACGGGCCTCTCCTCCTCCGGTCATCCARCCTTGGGGAAAAGAGTGGGACCCACAGGGTCCGTGCTGTGGTAACAGGAGCGGTCAGGACAGCGAGCAGTGATTAGGAAGTGGCAGAGTCGGACCCAGAGGAACTTTGCCGAGCAGGTTCAGCTGTGTTGTGTTTGCATTTGAGCCATTGGCTGGGTTGGGATCCTGGCATGCTCCTGCCAGGCAAGTGCTCTTAGTATGCAGCCTTCACCATTTATTTCATCACTTCTCTACATGGAGTGTAGTAGGTGGGCGGTTCTAAGGGGTGGATTTTTTGTGCATTGTCTGTCTCAGAATGCTAACAACTCTGGCGACTATTAGATGAAAGGTGGATATTGGCAGACCCTGAGTAGAATAAATGCTGTTTWAAAATCCACATTTGAAAAAAATAATAAAAAATCCTACTGCAAACGTGAAAAACCATCCAACCAGGCAGCCATTACACAAGTTTCAGAAAAAACAAACAAACAAACCACACAAAACAAAACAAAACAAAACCACCAACAGAGCAACGCAAGCCTGCATTTCTATCTGGTAGCAGAACAGCTCTGGAAGTAATTGTCCATTTTGTTTCACCTTTCTCCTCCGGAGGTTTTGGGTCTTGCCTGTCACATTTCACCATCGACGAGACCTCACTGAGGAGCTGTGGGGTGGGTGGGGCCTGTAGGGAGGGCAGGACCCGCGTGGGGAGCAGCAGCAGCAGCACCCGCTGGGGGACACCAGTGGCACCAGTGTGAGCCGCTGTCCCGGTTCGCTGAGCACTCTGCCGGTCCCTGGGGCTCCCCGATTCCRGAGAAAGTGGCCAATTATTTTTCTGTCTGAAAGAGTCTGTGATGTGGCAGAGAATGACAGCTCCAAGGGAGAAAACACCTCTTCATTAAAAAGTGCTGCTAAGCACACTGAATATCCAGATCCCAGCACCCAGTTGCACAAAGGTTAGGATGAGAGCCAAGAAATTACGCATTTTCACAGTTATTTTTGTACACACATACACACATACATATATATGTGTGTACAATGTACATGCAGACACAAATACACACACACAAATATCTACAGGCTCAGGGTAGATAGGTAGATTTCAACACAGGGTAGCCAAAATTCTTTAAGTTCCTATTGAGACAAAAACTCCTGCAGAAGTCAAGTTTTGCTATCAGTTTTGATGTGCTAGGAAAAAAACCAATTAAATTGGTTACAAAATGCAAGAAGAGAGTCAGCTGCATGGAAATAAATGATTAGGCATTTGTTGAGGAAAATATTAAACAGAAAAGAGAAAGCAATAATCTCTGTTTTGCACACCTCTCTCTGAGAGACCACGGGAAGAGAGGGCCAGGCTGCTACATTTTGTAGGTTTCATTTTATTTAATTTCATTTTGGTGATTTTATGATTGCAGGAATTAATTTCAGCGAATGAGAAAATATTTAGAAAAAAAGATACAAAACACATATGAATAATGCAACAATGAAGAATTGGATTTCCTGGTGAGGCACGTGGTGTTGYAGAAGAGAAAGAAAGATCTGATACCAAAGCAAGATCAAAATGGAAGCTGTATTTTAACAGCTCTCTTATTCTTTTCCTGCAGAAATTCTGAAAGGCTGAGAGGAAGGCATTTTAAGGAAAAGGTGGGAGAAAAAGCGGTGACATCCATGGCTACCGCAAGTAAAGCAAGGTAGAAGTAATCATTTCCACAATGGCTCTGTGGGAGAKTTCAGGCTCCAAGATGAACAGAAGCAGCCCTCAGCCTTAACCTAACTCCTCATRGCCCAGCCCAGGTCCCTGGCTGCCTGCACTCATGCACTGAGCTGCCTGGGCTCAGCAGGCTGCTGCCTCTCTCCCCAGTTACAAGCCTGACTCTCCCTTAGCCCACCCCAGGAGCGTGGCCCAAGTGGGATGCTCAGAGCATCACATCAAGGTTGCTTTGCAGATGAGCCCCACTCCCTCTTGCTCACGTGTTTCAGCAAAGCAGGAAACAGACAGAGTGAGGGCAGGGCAGCAGTCAACCCTCCAGTTATGGTTATCCATTTTTATTAGGGGGACATACTGAGATAAACCACCACCAGTTCCATCAAATCTGGGGGGATATTCCAGCTGAACTGTGATCCAGGGGCACAGTGATGAATAAGGAAGGAGACACATTCCCATATTTGTTGTTCAGAGCTGGGTACTGAGAAAAGTGGAAACCCTGTGCTGACAATGGTTAAACCCCTGTGACTTTGAATATGCTGCTATTTACTGACTTGTCAGAATCACTAAACAACATTTTTCTAACCGTTCCTGCAGTTTTATTTTAAAATTTCTACCTCCCTGTGTCCTCTTACCTGACCAGGATAACACAATGCCTTCTTCAGCATCCTAAAGAAGGAATCTAATCTGCAGCAAGGCAGAAATACTTGAAATAGAACAAATAACTCCTTCTTCTCATAAACAATTTACAGAACATAACCATTTGTTCTCAATCACTTATTTTCAGTAGAACTTTAAATTCCACAACAGTGTGTCTTTGTTCCCCCATTGTGATGCAGAATTGCTGGGGTTGATTCTGTGATATTCATATTTGATTGTTTTCTGTTTTAAATGTGTGCAAACATAACCACAACATGATMGTTCTTTTCCATGCTTAGCATATTCATCACCTTATCTTCCTCTCAACTTCTTGATTTGCATGCAAGAAATCTGTTGTTAGAGAGAATGCAATCTGCAAGGCAACAAAATCCTGTCCCATGGGGGGAAGGAGTCAAAATGGTACATGTAGCKCAGATGAAGAGTATGAAGTATGTACAATAACCTGATCCTGCATCATATGAAAGGCCCACAGTCCAAGTGCAGTGYCAGGGAGAGAATAACTATTGCAAGAAGCAGTGAGAAGACTCTGGTTGCAGTTCTACCAGGTATTGGCTTTATTGACAGGAGCAGACCATGAAGTCTCCAGTTCCCTGGTAGCTGCCTGCCTACTCTTATGGCTCAGGTCTCTTCCCCTCAATCTGTATGAACATTTGGAAGGCTGAGCTGTAAATCAAACTTTGAGGGTAGTTCTACTTAATAATTACCACCTCCCAAAAGAGTGTGATTTTAACCTTGATTTTTTTCATTTGGTGATCAGTGCAATCTTACCAACAGCTGCATCAGTACAATGAAGACAAAAAGCAGCATTCCAGGAACAAAACCAAAACTGTAGGGTAGGAACCTAGGGATGGATGCATTGGTTTTGCAGGCATCCTGTTGAATCTTCCCTGCAGATGAGCAGGGACAGGCTGGCCAGGTTGTTGCTGGTTGCCTGCCTTCAGCACCCCAGGGCCAGGGCTCTGTGTTCAGCAGGGCTGGATCTGTGCACTGCTCAAGCCATGGTGCTCCTCTGGCCCAGTTTAGGCTCAGGCATGTAGCCACATTTCTGTCAAATTGCTCCACACACCCATCAGAGGTTTAGCCCTCTGCAGGTGAGAGGGCAGCACCTGGCTCAGGACAAAGGCTGCTGGTGCAGAGTCAACCTGTTGCCATGTTTTGAAGAAATCAGAGCCCTGAAGYTGCCATGTTTTGAAGAAATCAGGCAAGAGTTTACTGACCAACAACCTGAGGCCCACAGTGCTTCTGATTTGGTACTAAGAACCTTAAAACCAGATTTGTGGAACCATGGTCTGGTGGGCTTGTGGCTGCTGACCCACTGTAGCATCTTAAGGCATATGAAGATAAATGATAATTTGCTTGCAAGTGTTGCACCCTTGACTCTGGTTGTCTGGCAGGTGGTCTGGCCACAGCACAGCTGTATTTATGTCAGGGGCTGGAGCAGCAACACTGTCAGGCCTTCTAGCTCCAAGCAGAGCAGCAGCTACAGAGCTAAATCAGTCAGCACTGATTTTTCTCCTCAGATTTGATCTCAAACACCCAGGACAGAGGCAATTACACCTCTCTGAAACAGCTCTCCACTGCCTGCCTTCCTCTGTATTCACTTGCATAAAACTCAGAGTCAAAAATTTGCCAGTCCAGAATAGTAATAGGCAGTGGCAGATCACGCCTAGTTGCACTTTCTGTCTCTCTCACCAAAGTGTAATCCAGTGGTATCTGATATGGCTAAGAGCTAGAAGGATGATTTACTATGCTTGGTTAGCATAAAGCAGCTCAGGCTGCTGCAGGTTCACAGCATTTTGCTTTGGGGCATGCCCTTTTCATCACTCCTATTCTCAGCTGTGGYCTGGTCAGGCAGGCTGGTCCAACCATTGGTGGGATCTCCTTGTCAGCCAGAAACCTAAATTAGTGCTTAAAATTCATGCTCATTTCCCAATCCCCATGTGGTTGTGCTGGAGTCATATGCTATGCTGCAGGAGCCAAAACCCATCACAGAGGGGCAAGGTGACCCCAGGAACCCCTATGACCACTAAAGCATGCTGAAACCAGAGCCTTGCAAACTGCTGTAGCTGCACTTTGTGCCCATTACCTGAGCAAAGGCTTTGCCAAACTTGACTTTGAATTTGCTCCCCATTATCCAACCTCTCCTTCCAAATAAGTATGAGTCTGACAGAGACTTCTTATTTCTCTGCAAAGATGTGGAGTCTATACAGTGCTACTCAGATGAAATTTGCCTCAGACTCTTTATTCAGCTAGTGAYAGGTCTGTGTGAAACTCTTTAACCTAATGCAGAGCCTATCTCACTAAGCATCAATAGTTTTCAACTGATACATCTAAAGCACCCCCAAAAGCCGACTGAGAAAAATATGTTCAGCCATATATTCTGTAAAACTGCAAGACTTTCAGTAACATATACTACTTTTTTAAAGAATATGTTGCAGTTTCCACAGAAAATATGCAAAGGTCTATGAATTAGAAGATGTGCTCAGCTCTGCTGTACTGAATCCCTGAAAGGCACAGGTGAACAGCCCCCAAAGGAAAGAGGACCACARTGATGTCTATTAAATCCTGATTGAATGCTTGACTTGCCATAGCTTGCTGCTTTTGGAAATTCTGACTTAATAGAAGTTGCAAACAGTTATAAAAAACAAGAGGTGGAAATGATGTATGTAAAAAGAAATGGTAAAAAATGCTTAGCATAATACCACTACAAAAATTGAGTTAAACAAAAATATTATATAAAAGGTATAGCCAAACTGCTGTTCAGGCAATCTGCTCTAAAGCATACATGCAGGGGCATTTAAACTGTGACAGCTGAAAAAAATTTCACAATTACATCAACTTTTCAGGCTGAACTGTTACTATCATTCACAGGAAAACAAAGTGAGTAAATGAAAAAAAAAATTACAAGGTTCCCTCCATCATATTTCTCAACAGCAATGAGAAAAACTCTCTCTGGTTGTAACTCACATGAACATATCAGAGATTTACTGGGATTGAAACATCTCTGCTCAGTTTAGCCACTGTGTTTTTCCACATAACCCCATCCCAAACCCCTCTCCCCTGCTGCCTCAGCAGGTTCCATCCCCAGAACTCCAGCTTCACCTTTCCTACTTCTGGTTTTTCAGTGTAGGCAAGTCTGTGGTGTAAGCATCCTTACTACTGACTCACCTGATCTTGCACCAGCAGAGGTCTTTCCCAGTGCCCAGGCTGAAATCTACTTCCCACCTTCCCAGAAATACTCTGGATCTGTGTCCTGCTGTCCTGTGAGCTGAACTGCCTGCGTGTCCCTGCTGGGGGTGACCAGGGTGGCTGCATGCTGAGACAGGCCCTAATGTCATCCCACAACTGCTGGTACCCATGCATTGCCCCATCAGCCTCTCAGCACATCACATCCAGGGAGCTGGCTTATCCATATCCAGCTGGGTTTCCTGTAGTCAGCACTGAAGTACTCCAGGGTATACAAGAAGATTTTTCTGGTCTCAACACTTTAAACTTCTGCTGGAGGAAAAAGCAGAGCAGATGGTGCCTGGACTGGGAGCAACTCACCTTTGACGTCTTCTGAAAGCACAGCCTGGCCAAAGGCCACTAGCAGTTCTGAATAACCCGAGCACTTCCATCTCTGTCCTTTCCTGCTCCTACTCCAGCTCTTGTTGCACCAGCCATATGAGAGGGGCTCAGCCTCCAGTGCTGATGCTCTGGAATTGAAAATGCCKAACGTTAGAAATTGATTATGTTACATTCCAGGGGACAGGTGCAGAAATAGTTATAGGTTGAGCTTGGCTACCTTACCTGTGTTGGCTACAAAATAATTTGTCCTTAACACTGAAATAGAGACAAATCTTACAAAACAATCTCTTGTGGTTAAATATGTTTTTGAGAATAGTGATGGTAGTTGAAATACAGCATTAAAAACCCCCAAACTCTTGGTCATGTAATTTATTTAGAAGAAAAAAAGTATAGGTTTATTTTCCTACCTTCCCTTTAACCCCTACAGGCTGTGTTATCCCATGTGTAAATTCAAATTAACACTTCTCCCATCTGGATTTCTGTATATTTAAATAGGAGGCTTGGAATAACATTTTTTTCTTTAGAATAAATGCTTGTGAGAAACTACCATGTTTAAAGAGCAATGGGTTGGGTTGCTGACCAGTCTAGCACCCAGCTAGGAAAACCAGAGACAACTCTGAAATTACTTTGTCAAGTTTTTTTTTTTTTCATGTTTAGCCTTCACAGCCTGAGGAGACATAGGTATCTTTGAAGGCAGRGCACATTAGCTGATAAATGTTTTTCTGCAACATTGTTAAGCCTTTATTTTTACCATAGGCATGACCTGCTATCTCTACCTTTTCTTCTCTCAGTCCCCTATGCAGCTGGGCCCTGCCAGCAGCATCAGCCCCTACCTCTGGGGCACCCTGTCCCATGGGGGACCATGTCAGCTGCCCCACTCACTCCTCACTCAAATGTCCTCTGTGTGGCAGGGGGGCAGGTGTGGGTATAAAGGGATCGGTGACCCTGATGGGAAAACCAAAACCCCAAGAAGAAATCTCCCAAGACACCCACTGCATCAGTAACTGGGGCAGAGCAGAGCATCACCAGAGCCAGGCTGCATTGCCCTGCTTGACATCCTTCTTGAGAGAGCCAGCACCTCTACCTGCCCCCCTCACCCTGGCAGATGGGCTGAGCCTGAGTGAGAGCTTATGATTTGCCTGCATATGCTCCACTCAGCTGCAGAAAGGTGTTAGAGTGAAGTCTTCAAAACCAAAAGCATCAGTGGGCAGCACCAGCCTCTCTCTCTGCCACACTTTTGCTTGCAGATTCCCCCCAGCTCATCCTTCCCTCACAGCAGGGCAGGAATCAGAGAGGAAACTCTGCTTTGCAATTCCCAAACAGATGCTCTGCCAGAAAGCCACCAATGAACAGAAACAGCTGCTCTTCAGCTTCCTCCTTGCTCTCACGGGTGTGTGAAGAGTCTTCTCCATGTAGAGAACAGGGAGGGAGCATCCCTGGGCTCTGGATGCCCCATCCTTCTCCTCCCTGGTGCTAGCACAAGGGGCAGGAAGCAGCAATCGCTCAGCAGATTTGCCTCAGCTTGTTTTGGCTGGCTCAGGGGAGGAAAAGACTCAGAAGTCAATTGGCACAGCTTGAAAGGAAATCYCAAGACCCCCCACTCCCATCCTGCCTGGTCCAGACTCCAATGCCTGTTCCCAAACCCGACAAGCTCTGCTGTATTAAGCTGAGATGCTTCACTTGACTTCAGCTGCTGTGGATCCCCTCTGTCCACACAAGAGTAAGGGGAGAGCTGGACTTCCTGGGACTGTCCTGAAGCATGGACATGAGCAGCTGGAGGAATGCTGCTGCTAGTGCCGGGTAATCAGCATGGGGTGCTCCACAGTTTCAGCAGGAGGCTGGGGGGAAGTGATGGGCTGTTTGCTGACATGATCACAGCTTTTTAAAACAAGCTTATGCTGCAAAAGCCAGGACATCTCAGATGATGCTTTTCAGCATGCWGCTGGCTGGTGTGGTGGCTCCCAACAAGTGCAACTCAGAAGGGCTCCACATGAAGCCACACACGCACCAGAGAGCAGCCAGAAACCTGGGGCAGGATGCTGCAGCCCTTGGGCCAGAGGTGAAGCTGTGGGTGATGGGCSAGGCAGAATGATAAACCTATGGGCTTTCAAGGACTCTCCCTTCCTCCATSCCCACCTGCAGCAGCCACACACATTTCACTTTGCATGCTGCAGTGCCATTTCTTGCTCTCAGGTAAAGTTTTTACCAGACTGGAACTGGCGCCAGGTCCTCCCCAGCCTGAGCTGGTGCCATCAGGCCAGTGGGAATCCAGTCACATCTCTTCAATGCAGAATGAATCATGGATTGCTGGTGTCCCTCTCACTCCCAATGCATCTGGAAATRCTCCTTCAGCTGACCAGGTGGTCATGCACCAGTGTCACAAAGCCCTCATGTCCCCATATGACACAGGAGAGCCACAGTGCAGGAGAACAGGGCAGTGTCATTGTGGGCACAGCAAAGACTCCAGCAGCTCTCACCCATCCTGGGTCTGAGCCAACAGCTGCACACCTGCAGTGCACAGAGCCCAAGGTCTTGCCTTCTTTCATTCAATCAGGAAACAGGAATATGGGTATCATGGACAGTGGGCGAGGATGTAGCCTTTTCATAGTGGTATCACTACCTCTAGAACATGTAAGTTCCAGCATGTTTCTGTACATTATGCAATTAGCCTTTTCCCCCCAAAAGTGAAGCCCCAAAAGAGCTGAAGTTGACGAATTTTTGTCTCAAGTGGTGGCCCCATTCCTCCTACAGCTCGCTCCTCCATTTCCCTGTTTTTGTCTCAAAGACTCCTTCCCACACTGAACTCCTGGTTGTTCATGTGGCCCTTTAATTCACTCAGCTGATGGAGAATCGTCAATATTATTTTCCTGTGGCCATTCACATGAAAATTGTGAATTACTCTGTGTTAACATTTTGCTGAGTTGAGTCACAGCAGGGTCTGAGGAGCAGTCTGGGCAGGTGGAGAAGAGAAGGGATGAGCAGAAGGAAACAGGACATCTTCCTGTTGATGGCAGAGACCAGCACAGTTGCATCACCTCAACTCCTCTGATTAAACATATTTTAGAGAAGCAGCTTTGTTGATTAAAACAAAACAAAACAAAACAAAACAAAACAAAACACCAACAACTTTTTTGAACGTTAGAAGATCAGCTTACCAGGCACTTTGTCACTCTTCCTCCAGATCTGATGTTTTCCTTTAGAAAATGCTCTTGCTCAAGTAGAAAGACCGTGCTTTATGCAGGACTGATAACAAACCCTACAGCTTGCGTTGCAGAGAAGGGAGGTTAGAGGCRTTCAGAGGTGATTACCAGTTTAGCCAGCCAAAGGCACCAGGTACAGGTATAATTCTACTGGATGTACTCAGTGCTTTGCCAAAGCCAGACCTCGGTGTCCTGCTCACACTTCACTGCACACTCATATTGCCAAAAGAAGTGATTGCTGGTTTACTTGAACTCAGATAAGTCTTTCTGTAGGTAATCAGTAATATCTTGCACTTCTTGAAAGATGTGTTATTATCAGCACTCAGRCCCATCCAGCAGTGTTTCCAGTTCCTGTCTCTGATTCGTTCTTCATTTTTGTTAGGGGCATCCGAGACAATAAACGTTAAGTAGAGCAATTATTGTGTGTTGTTACTTATCATGGGTGGTTACTGTGCATTGTACTTTGAGAAGTCTGAATCCCCCRGCTTGGAGGCACCTTTAAAAACCCAAAACAGTCAAGCCCATCAACGATTTATCTGTATGTTTGTTAATACAATGGAACTTGATCCAAAATAGCATACAATGAAAAGACCATATGTCTTCAAAAGAATAATTTCCTTTTGACCACACACATAAATGTCAAATTATTTGATTAAAGGAGATGAGATTCTGCACTTAATTTATTCCTGGCCTACTTCATGTTTCATCACATGCAAATGTTAATTTTTTTTTTTTTTTCTGAGGACAAAGGAAAAGGTTTTTGCTGTGTTGTTCCATTCACTATCTCCTTAAGCAAGTTGAAGAATAATTTTGGCTGGAATTTTGAATCAAGTTACACAAATCTGCTGATATTATTAGGCAGTTTGGGTCTGACAACAATTTAAAGCACCTAACAAGGCTGCCACCATTGAGTGCTGTTCATATGGTACATTTGGCATATACAGTGCTCAGGTCTGAACTGGTGACATAGTGGGCTGCAGGTCCAGCGTTGTTTGACTGGCTCTTACCCCAGCTCTGGGGAAGGCAGCTGCAGTGCATTGAGGAGCAGGGAACCCACGGCAGAGCTAGCTGAAAAACAAGCAGAGAAGTGGGAAGGATCAAGTTCATGGCATAAGCAAATACTCTACAAATCATCAAGAGACTAACTGGATGGCCACAAAGAGATTTTTGTCAAGGGTTTTATGCAGCTAAAATCAATTCATTCACTTCATCTGTTTTGAACATACTGGAGATGCAGCTAAAGATGTCACAAATGGTTAGAGTTGCCTGGAAACCTTCAAGGTGTCAATTGACCATATTTTTAGGTGCAGGAATGTTACATGGACACACCACAATTTCACCAGTGATTTGTTTAAAAAACGAATGGAGTCAGAAACCTACAAGGGAATAAAAATATCAGGAGAGTGAAGCTGAGTTGAAGCAGGGTAACTCAAAATCAATATTTTGCTTTTAAACTCTTAAGGGGAGGCCCAGGAGGGCTGCACTCATTTTGTCCTCCTTCCTTATYGTCCTCGGAGGATTGGCTGAGAAGTGACAAGGCTGCTCCGTACTTACTGCAGGACATTCCTCACTAACAAGCCACTTGTTAGATGGAGTATTCGCTTCCCTGCCCAGGGCCCGGCTTTCATCACACAATGGTCAAGCCAAATTTGAAACTAGAGATGGAAAAAGGGCTCCTCTCCTTTTGCCATAGGAATRTGTTGAATGTCCTTCTGTCCACAAACTCGGATCTGTACATGAAAACGGGCCACTGCATCTCCAGCATCCTCAGCACAACCCCGAGGGTTTGCATTCAGGGAGTAAATTCAACCTGAGGTTACTCCAGAGACTGAGCTTGTGGTGAGGGGAAGAAGCGGCCACATAACTGTATCCTGCCCCTTTTGCTCATGGTTACTTCTCTGTGGCTTTGTCTAATACGACTGGGGGGAAAGGAGGCAAAAGTTTGTAGATGTTTTTCTAAGTAGAGGTGGACAATAGGCCAGGAAACTTCTGGGTTGCCATTTTCTCTAGTTCTTCCAGTGTAAAAAGAAAWGTCTAGAAATTATTATAAGGTCCTTAGATGCTTGACTTCCAGACTGGCTCCTTGGGGCCACACATACCCAGACAAAGCACAGCCACACTGAGGGATGGGTTTCAGGATGATGGGTGCAGACAATTCGTAATGGTCGTGACAAAGATGCTGCATTGAAAAATTCAGAATCTGTGCTCTTATGYGGTTGTGTCTGCTGGACTCAAACAGCTGAGAGTGAACTACTCATCCCTTCACCAGGGTGAATGAAACAGAAACTTTTTTTTCCTCCCTTAAACAAGGACTACTTTAGAGACTAKTGGCTGGCCAGCTGAAATTGTGGATGACCCATTAAAGACTCCAGTTTACCAATACCCTGTGCACCCCTCTCACCTCTGCAAGACACAGAAAGGGGCCTGTGGTCCTGCAAGCCCTGTCCTTGGCATCACAAAYGGGCCATGATCATGGCAGAGCCTCTTTCCTGACCTATGAGGCAGCAAACACACCATGAGCAGGGCTACTAAGGAGAATGGGGGGGACAGCAGAATAACAGAGCACGTAAATCTACAAAGTCATCCAGCACTAAACTTCAAAAATGATTTTATCCAAGTCCTAAGTTGACAGAAGCTGAGTGCTCATGACTTTCAAAGCTCTGGACCAAAATMCTTAGAAAAAAGCAGGGCAAGCTCTCAGCCATCCCTTTGGACTCTTTGCAAGCCAATAAACCAGAATCAGCACAAGCAGAGGGTAGAAGAGTCATGGTCCTTGTCCCTGCTCTGCTTGGTTCATAGCTATACATTTCAGTAGGATCTTTGCCTTGCGTTCAAGATCACCTCTTGAAGGAACATTTCCAGAATGTTGCAGGATGTACAAATATTTGTACATCTGTTGCAGGATGTACAAATATTTGTGGACCCTGAGCCTTGAGATCAACACTAGAGCAGGGTGTGAAGGCTGTGTAGTATCTTGGGAAGCCAAGGTCCCCGTTCCCTTTCCCTGTGATGGCAAGGCCCTGTGAGGCAAGGAGAGTCACAGACAGAGCCATGGGACTTAATTTCTACAGAGTGAGCTTGCTGATACAGCTGAAGCCTGGAGCTATGCAGTCTTCATCCATCCAAACCACCCCTGGCCGAGTGTAGCTCAGCTGCCCTGATGACAAGCAAGGCTACCTTTCCTGATGGGAGGCCCTSAGCCAGTGCAGGCTGCAGTGCAATGCCATTGGGCACTTTTCACTCAMTGTGTCCTGGGGATGGAGGGGTGCCTTGGGAGCTGGCTTCTATTCACAACAAAAAAAAGTCCAATCAGAGGGAAGATTTACACTTTTAGGGTTTTTTTGTTTCAAATGAGTCCTCCCCAGTGGTGCTGCCCACTGGAGGTTTGATTGGCCCAGACAGTCCTCTCTGAGTTGAGTTGCTGAGTGGACCATGTGCTGGACTTCAGATCTCCCAGAGASGACAGATGTGTGCTTCAGTGCCACCTCATTAACTCATTTGTTTAAAGCCCCCAAACAATCCACTTCCATGCAGATGGAAATCCCAGCCTCCCCCTTTTCACCTGGATGTGTATTCTCCCGCAGATACGGCAGATATGTGTTGATCTGCTCAGTTAAAAAACTTCAAACCCCTAAAATTCTGGTCTTTGACCCTACCCTAAAACTAATTTGAACTATTCTCAGCTGATCTGGAGTTGAAGGAGATGGCTTTTGACTAGAAATACCTTATCTCTAGACAAGTAATCGTTGTTAATTAAACCAGTAACAAGACATTAGCCTCTGCTTACTTAAGTTTCAGCCAGTGAATTAACAAGCAATCCATGGTGTCCTTTTAAATGAAGAGGTTCTCATGGAATAAGACAATCCCAGAATCAATATCCTTTTCCAGYGAGATCTGAAAAATAAACCCTGCAGCACAGACTGAGAGTAATTTCTGCACAAAGCACACATTTCTAGAACTTGCTTTCTCTCTTTAAAACATACAACTCCTTTCTCCCTTTAAAACATATAACTCCTTTCTCTCTTTAAGACATACAACTCCTCCAATTATTTTAGAAGTAGCAGATAAAAATCTGGAACCAGTTGCTAATATAGAAGTCACCATGTGGAAAAAAAAGGTATGCATGTGTGTGTTTGTACATAGAGCCTTCCCTCACTGGCATTTCTGTGTGAGTAACAATGAGGAGGTGCTGCAGTTGTAACTGCAGAGAGCTTGACAGAAGATGGAAAAGAAGTAGGCACAAGATTTAACAGTGGAAGAAAAAAATATTTACGGTAAAATACTTCACATTGTATAGAAAACTCATCTGCCTCACTGTTTACTTGCAGAAAGACAAAGATTACTGTGATAATTGCAAATATGGTGATAATACACTGAGAAAAGCTGCTGGGGAGATGGGAAAGGGCCTGGAACAGCCCAGGTAAAACACACCCAAGATGGTGCTGCCAAGCACATTCATGYGATGCAGAGAGTCCAGGAAGCATTCCTTGTTTAAAGTGTGGCATATGTACCACTGCCAAGGAGAGGACAGATGGATGTTTGGACTGATCCACTGATATATACACACAGCTCCTATATAAAAGTTTTCTACCTGAGGTTTGAGTCTCCTAAATCATGTGTCTGTGTCAGCCTTTATCATGGGCCAGAGCCAAACACCTCCAGTGAGGTGTTATGGTTATACTTGCTGATCTTCAGTGTCCACAGGCTGGATTCTCTGTGAACTGTCTTCTTTAGGGTCCTTTGCACCAGGGGAAAGTGATGCCAGCTGCAAAATGCAGCACTTGACACTTGTTTGCTATCAAAAATATGTTGCAGTGTTAGTCAATAGCAAACTGATTCCACGAGAACTTTTGCCATTGACTACAAACTGGAGAAAGCCACACACAACTTAACAAATTCTGCCTGYGAAATATCATATACAGAATCACATTTCTGTTTTTTCAAATTAATCTAGTGGTCCTAGATCTCTCTGATCTCTAGAACCTTCTTTGGAGGTTTATTCCTTCTGTAGAGTCCTGAAATGAAAAAAACTCAAACCTCAATCTTTCTCTATATTTAAAATTACCATTTCCCTGTCAAATGGTAGATTTTAAAAGGTTGTGAAACCTGGAAAAAACATTCTGTCTGCACAGAGAAYTGCAACCACCTCAACCACCTCAACCACCTGACTTTGTAGTGAAGACATACCAACGCATCACAGGCCAAGTGAAGCTGAACTTTTACAGCTTCACAGAAGTTAGCAAACTTGCTGGAGTTTCTCCCATCAAGTTTTCATGGCTATTCTCCTTTCAAATAGTATCAGGTTTTTCTTTCCTCTCTCCCTCCCTGTCTGTTGCATGCAAACATGATTCCTATTACTAAATCAAACCAACAGAGGTACAGTACACTTTCTATGMCCTAATTAAGGTTCAAAATTTATTCTGAAATTTCACATATAGCAAAAAACCTGAAMGTGATCCTCAGCTATGATGTATTCTTCCAGAAGAGCCTGTCATTTAAGGTACTGAGTGAGGAAAGATAAAGATGAAATGCAGATAAAAAGAGATCAAAGGAAAATTTTCCATTGCCATTAAATCCCCTCTGTGTTTCTAGTTACTGACTTTGAATGTCCCATCCAATATTTGCTAAAGAAAGCTACCTAATGTCTGTTTTCCCCTCTTTACCACCTTAGCTACAATGGGTGGGCACGTGCTTAGGGGACATTGGGATAAAACGGGGCAATCAAAGCTTTGAAGTGCGCAGACTGGCAGCTACAGCTGAGACCTTGACCTGTCAACATCGGGCAGTTCCAGTCAGACAAGACTTTACAAGGAGACTGCACAGCACCCTTGCAAAGGGCACCTGCACCCAGGACCTGCCTCTTCTTTTACCTGGGAGCCACCACAGCAGCAGGATGAGAGCAGGGGCACMATCTCATCCCCCTGATCTACCAAGTTCACAGAGAAGAGAGATGCGTATTAGCATTTAAATGGGATCTGCAGCATGTTTGTTGGTTTTACACATCTGGCTTGGGGAGGGCAGCAGCTGGGAYGACTCCAGACAGAAAATACAGACTTCGGTGCTTCGGAGTCCCAAGGCTTCCTTCAGCAAGTGGAGTTCATAAACCTCCTGGCAGCTCCAATTATGATATCCTCACTCATAACAAGCAGTACCTTACTCCAGGGGAAATCTCTTTGATTTTTAATTTAGCCTAAGTTGTCACATAGGTGTAAGACACCAAGACTCAAAAGTTCCTGGAGAGTTAGAGAATACTGGCATTTGCATTTGAATYTCAGCTGTTGGTTCCAAGTGTGAGGGAGGAGAAGGGGCACAGTCTCCCCTCTTCTTCCTATTTACACTTCTTGCATATGTTWTTTTGGCAAGAAAAGGAATTCTGGAAGAGCAAATGCTGGGGTAGGTCCCAATGTTTTCAAAGGCTGTCATATTAAAAATTAACTTCAAATTTGATACTTTTTTAAAAATTCAGGCATTTAATTCTTTATTTGAGAGACTTCGAAGAAGTGTAGTTCCAATCTGTAATGAGTTACAGAAGAGATCCCTAGCAGTTTTCTGTGCCTGTCAGCCGAATCTCCTGCAGAGCCACTGGTTCTTGCCATTTTAGCAAGTAAAACYCCCATGTTAAAGATAGGAAATGGGGCCATCAAAAAAGTCTCACCACAGCCAGTAAAAAAGTCAGAAATAGCTCCTTTGTCCTGACTGCTGCCTGCTCTACCCACCAAGCCAGGCTTCTTTCTTGGATGCAGAGAGAAATTTTTGCTTTTTAAGCTTAGCACAAACTCTCAATTTTCTGTTTCAGTTCTAGCACTATGTGCCTTTGCTCTTCCTTGGGGGGCRTTCTTCATTCAGCCCCACTGCACCCGCGTTTTCCTGCCCACAAACACCCTGGAACAGCTCCTGCTGGTGCCTCAGTTGCAGTGGAGATGCGTGTGGATGGGGTGTCTGTCCAGCTGCCACTGCTGCTTTGTCCCCCACACTCACTGTGAAGGGTCTAAAGAATTTTCTGTGCTGAATGCAAAGTGGAGAGAAATGGAATTAGTGCAAATATGAAGACACTAGTGTGATTGCATGAATATTTAAGAGCATATGTGTGAATTTGATGGCTAAGTGGCCACCAAAGGAAGAGAGAAAATAAACCCTGACTACACTGCATCACAGGCTGTAATAGCTACAGATGAGAGACTGCTTTGTATTCCAGTTTTTCAGAGGGTAATAAGGAGTCACCTGTTTGAAAAGAGATAAACAGGCTGGATCTTCAACCCTCCCATTTGGGAACATTGATGTTTAAAGTGAAATGTTTATTGGCTCTAATGAGGTTGATGCAAAAGGGTGTTGGGTATTTGCATACCAATTTCTAAACCTCCAAAAGAAAGGTGGTGATGTCTGAAAGCATAGAATGACACCCACAAGCACTTCTCTGGTTTCAAAGTAGTACCGTTTAGAAAAAAAAATGACATCCCAGATATTTTTTTTTAAATGCAAGAGCAAAGAAATTTGCAAAGTAATTAAGAAGCAAATAGCCTAAAACCATCAAGGAGACTAGATTTTTAAGAGCTGAAATGTTGTTGTAGGGTTCTCTGGTAGAACCTACCATTAGCATTAAAAAGAAGAATTGGACATTCATGTGGTGAAAGGCAGGAGGAGCACAGTTCTTTCCTAGACAGTGAGACATACCAGAGTAGAAACACTTTGACATTACAGCATTAACAAATCTGTAAATGATTAGCCAAGAAAAGAAATCAGGCTGATTGTTTGTCAGTTCATTAACTATTCACTGCAAAGTATATGGCTATTGTCTCCTTCAGTCAGAACAGGGTGATACAATATAAATAATAAAGATAACAGCCAGAAGACCTATTTCACTATGTGGATTGTGCACTTGGTCTTGTAAATAAATTTTTGCATACCTCGTCTCTCTGCAAGTAATATCTGCAAGGTGAAGAGACAAAGTAACACACATCTAAAATAAATTGAATTAATCTGGAAAATAGGCTCACTACCATTTTTTGATCCAGCGCTTACATAAGAAAAAAAACTAGCTTTGTGTCACAATACAATTGTCAGTGTTTTAACTTTTCTGTGCACAAGTGAAATGAATTTGATTTGGCTGAGCATGTGCCCAGCTTTAGACCTGTGCCTAAGTCCTGTTTTTAGCAACTAAACACTGCTTGCAGTACTTTGCTGAGTCAGGGATTGGATTCAGTGCTCCCATGCATAGGCAACCATATGCCAGGCACATTATGGTATTCAATGCTTAATTTCCCAGGGGAAAAGAAACCTTGCAGAAATTTTTCTTCATCAGGCCTTTTATTAGACACTGAGTCCCAGGAGAACATGTTTTCCTTGCTCCAATGGCATGTACCCTCCTAGAAAATACAGAAATTGGCTGGGCACACTGTAACCAGAACTGGTAGTAATGCCAACAGCCAACCAGATCCTTGCTTGCATGGTTATTAAACAATGATCAGGAAAATATATGATCACTACCCATTCCTATTCCTATTTAACTCAAGGGAAAACTAAACCCACTGCTGAAAGGACACTGCCTATGATCTTTGTGCCTTGAAATGCCACACTCTCCCAGGGGCACTCTCCCCTTCCCCCTGGTGAACAGGCAGTTGCTGCTGATGTAGGATGACATACTTGATGGAAACTTGCTGACATAGGCGACTGTCCCCTCTCAAGATCACCCTTCTCTTTTCTTTCATCTTCCATCATACATGTGTGGTAGGGTTATTTGAGCCAGGATTTCTCTGGCCATATTCACAGGTAGCAGGTATACTGGGTCCTGGTGACAGATGGGCACCAGAGACAAAATCCAAACCAGTATAGTTCCCGATGATTTATTTCTTACCGTAATGAGAAAATTATTTGCCTTCCTGCTTTTCCACCTTCCCTTAACTCATCTTGAGAAGAATTCATATCCTGAGATACATTTGCATTCACCAGGCCAAGGGAAGGGATCACCATCATAGACCACCTTTAACACAGGTTAATGAAACTGTAATTTTAAAGTCAGTCAACTCCCTGGCCTTTTAATCTACAGATTACCTTGCTATGCCTTACCTGCATCTCAGAAAGTGATACAGATGRCTGGAATTTTCAAGTTTCTTACTGATTTTCCAGTAAAAAGGAATTTACACAACAGCAGACTTTGCTTATCACCTATACATGATCTAAACATAATTAGCTTTCTTACGGTTAGTAGATCCAAGGTGGAAGAAATCTGCCAGCTGAAGACAAATGGAATGCAGCAATAAACCAACAATCGCACACATTGCAAAAGAAAGTCAATGTATCAGACCAAATAGGGTTCTTTTCTCCATATCTCAAGTATTTCTAATCTAAGTCCCTATAAAAGACAAGCCTGCTTCATCTCTTCCAAAACAGCTTCCTTTAACACTGTAGAAAAAAAACCCAACTTTGAAAAAGAGTAACRCAAATTAAATTGTGTTTTATCAATTTTATCAAATCAGGGATTTATCAATCTGTATCACCAAGAGAGAAGAAAAAGACAGACAAGCCATCTTTGTCTAACGTGCTGTAGTGAGAGAATTGTCATTGTCTTTGGATTCTTTTATAAATAAAATAAATATAAAAAGACAAGTAATTTTCTCACCTAATTTTCCTGTAGAACTGATAATTAAGTGTTGTTGGCTGCATCACCAGCACACATTTGTGATAGTTGATTTAGTGTCTCTGCACATTTAAAAGCTAAAAATTTTCTCTTTTCCTGAGTAAAAATACCTGTTTCATGGCCTTTTCTCTCCTTTAAGTAATAAGTCAGCTTTATTTTTTTAAAACTTGCCATCAGTGAAAAGTGTTGTCTTTTCAGAAATCTTTCATGTCTCTAGGACTGCACTGAAAAGTAATTATTGTGTATGTTGTAGAATGACTCTCAAAATATTAAAAATATGCAAGATGCTAACGCATATATTTTTAAAGTATATATTACAAAGACACTGACTTGAACACAAGGTCAAAGTTTAGARGGACAAACCTCTAATTGGGCGGAAGTCCTTAACTCACTGAGTGATGTTTTGCACATCCATTAATTTATCTTCTTAAGTGGGAAGTGTTGAAACTACAGCTAAGACAATACTGGACATGGGAATAAACCATCACCTACGTGGGAAGTACTTCAGGCTTTCCTCACAAATGCGTCCATCCTTTTAGTGTGGTTCATTCTTGCCACAGCAGCAGCAGCCTGGCAATATTGTATTGCTGAGTCAAAGCTTCATGGCTGAGAGCTATGCAAAAGGAAGACAGTTTGGACACAAGAAGGAGAAGGTTTGATTTAAGGTGCCCAAGCTGGAAATAGTCAGAGTCTTTGACGAAGAGCTTTTGCACATCCTCAGAAATAGGTGCAGCTAAGGGAACTGCTCTGTTCTTGGCTCTGCCTCTCTCAGTGGCCTCAGCTCTGGCTCCGGAAGACAAATCCTTCACACTGTGATGTTAGAATGTGTCTGGATGTGTCTGGCACTCCTCTCTGACCACACTGGCTGACAGGCTTTCGAGAAAAACAATGTCTCTATGTAAATCGAGGGCCCCAACACCTGTGCCAGGGCATCCAGCACCTCGCTTGTAGGCACCCACTTTTCATTTCGTTCCACTTATTTTGGTACAAAAATAAAAAATAACTCTCCTCCAAGAGGTGACATTAAAATAAGTTGTGTTTAAACTGAAACCAACTACTTGCACAGTTTTCCCCAGTGTGAAACTTGTTTTAAGTTAAACCATTGAAACTTTCCTGAGTACATGAGGCTTTGAAGAGTGYCTACATACTACCCATGACACCGCAMATTTCAGCAATAACCCACAGTAACTCCCACGTCATGCACACAGTAGCACAGTGCTTGCAAAATTGTTGTCATTTAGCAGTCTCTGTACCTAATCAAAGCCTGCACACACACACACCAAGCTATGGCCAGAGCTAATGACATGCCATGGGGTCATTTTTGCCACCCTGAGTTGGCAAGAGACATTAAAGGAGACATTAGAAGAGTCTCCCTTGAAATGGCCATGTGAAAATAGCCATAAAGGTAAAAAAATAACATCATGTATGCAAATTTTCTTATGAAAGTAAGTAGTGAGATAGGACAAAAGTCCTAATATAACTCTCCTAGCAGGATCAACRCTGTTTCTGCAAACTCTGTTGGCTGAATAGTGCACTGTAAATCCTTGACTTATTAGCTCCTGCAAGTCCTTCTGGGGCTATTTAGGAGGTTTATTGTTGTATGTCTGTATATGGAGGCATTGGGAGAGATGGGAACTGTATGTAAGCCTTCACCACCACAGTGTGCAACCTGGAAAATTAAACTGCTACCAATCCCACTTTATGTTAGTATTCTGGCCCCTTGACAATGGTATTCTGAGTAATCCAGTATTTACATACATATATGGTTTTCATTTTGGCAATTAAACATAAGGGACCCTGAACTGAAACCCACAGCTGCCTGCAAGGACAGAAAGCCATTTTGACAGCAGCAACTGGCATGGGCTGAGCAGGGGAGCACTTTCTCATCTGTCCAGCTTTTACCTGTGCTTTTGCCTGTCTGCTACTGAGCCTAACTGTCAGTGTGTGCAAAGCCCTGGCAGCAACRTAATATTCACCAGTGATGCTTCAAAACTGAGTCTTTTCAAGACTAATCCTGCCATCTTATAAATTCCAGATAACATTTTAAAAGGCATTTCTAATGAAGAGCTTGTTATTTCCCAAGTAGAGACAGGCAGCCCCAACTTTCTTCTTTCTGTGTCTTGCCTTTTTCCTTATCACCATTGTGTAACAACCCAAAAGATACATGACATTTATCACAACACTTCTCATCCATTCACCTGACAATTAGAAATGCCCAGTGGATGGGCCAGAGGCCTGGTATTTATGTTTGTATTTTTGAGTTTCAGCATTTCTGTAACCCTTCGTTACCACTAGTAGAGACAAAAGTCAGCCCTCGCCTCATACAGGAGGCAGATCCAGATCACTAAAACACAGGATTGAGAAGGGGCTTGGGTGTGAACTATGGTTTGTGTAAAGAAACACTCTCACCTGTATTTTCTGCCAGCTGTCACATCACAAGCAGTTGCACTTACCACCAGGAAAGGTTTGTCACAACCTCTTCTCCCTCTTGGAAGACAGACTTGAGTGTGGGGCAGTGATGAAACCTGCTGTTTCTTTGCCCATGGACAGCTAAGGCCAGGTCCTGCTCACAGCAAAACCAGACTGYTACTGTTTAAGAAAACACATCCTGACTACACTTCTAAGCAAATGATAATACTCTATTTCCTTTTCATACCTGGAAAATTTTATTGGCCACCACATCTCCCCACTGGTGATGCAACTCCATTTGCAACCCATTGCTCATGACCATCCTATATTTTCAGGTGCATCACATGGGCACACCATGCTCCAAGATGACTAGAATTTAAAYAAACCGAATTATTTAGGGCAGAATTTAAATGAAATGATACAAATTATGATGTGTTTATGGCTAAATCTAGGGCAAATTGAGCTACTAAGATCATTACTGCTGAATTTATTTGCAGAATAAGTATAAGAAAAGCAGGTTCTTGCTTAGACATGTCTGCAAATAACAAAATATCATTAACATGCAGGAGACTTGTTACATTTTGGTGGATTTGATTTTCGAGTAGCAGGCTGGGTTTCTTGCTTGCCAGTCTCTGCAGCCCTGCCATCACCACTAGTTGCAGGAGAGGCTGTTTCCAGGCAGTGGCATTCCCCTGCAGAGGCTGTAACACCACACTGCCCAGAGGCACAGCGTGTTGATTGAAGCATGGTCTCTATGTGTCATGTGTCAAGGATGATATGTCACCAAATCAGCCTTGCATCTCTACACAAGGTGTTGAGATAACACTATCAAATCATGGCCTCGTGACTGGTTTTTAGTGTCTAATACAACAAATGACTATAAGCTCACTCTGGATTAATGTCGGTGTCATGAATGTTTACTAATGCATATCAAAGCTGGGATCAATGCCAGGAAAAGATTTTAAGTGTAAGTTTACAATGAAACACAGACAGCTGACTTCCCCCCTCCAGCACAAATTACAAGCAAGTTTACACTGCATTGTGCAGGGGCAGAGGGCAATATTCCTGACATATTATTGAGAAAAYAAAGCTTCCCTTCCTTCTTTCTGTGAAGGAAAAAAAAAATTTTGGTTATATTGGTTTACTGCTTGAACCTGTAAGATAAATCACACTGTGGGCAAGATGTAAGCTCTGGCTTGCCAATAGACGGGTTACACATGTACTTACAACTCTCACTGAAYGACCCACACCATCCAGTTGGACATCATCATGTTTTTCACTTCTCTTTTTATCATATTCCACAGCTGGACATGTCTTCCCCGACCCTTGAAAACTGTCCATGATTGTGTCCGGTGCTAGTGCAGCAGATGCAGCAGCATGCCACCATCTGGGCTCACAGAAATCCCCACCCTGTCCCACAAGGTTCTCCCCAAGCAGCTGGTGTTTTGCAGGATCCCATAGCTCAGAAGTGAATGCCAAAGGATGCAATTTGAGGGCAATATACTGTTGCTTTTAGTTTTAATGTTTTGYCATTGCTGCTTTGAAGGGCTTTGCAAGCTTGCCTTAAGGATTGCCTTTCTTTGTCAAATGGCAATATTTATTTGGGGCAAACAGGTTAAAGGGAGAATCCTCCACTTTTAACTCCTTTTCCCTGGAGGAAAGGAGGAAATTCCTCCTTCTGCATTGGAGCCTAAACTCTGACTTGCTGGACATTACAGTCTGCTAGCCACAGCCTTCAGCCCACTCCTCAGCAGGCAGCAGCACTGTGGGGTGTTTCATGGGGCCAAGGCATACAAGAGACAAAGGACAGACTCAACCCCTTCCTCTTTCATGCACCCTCTCTGCAGCCAGCTAATACATCCTTTTGCATGTGCTGGAGCTGGCCCAAAGTGGCTGGGACCCCTTGCCCAGCAGCATTTAGTGGGCAGTGCTGCCATACACCATGTCAGGCTGCACACAAGTAAAGCAGTGCCTGAGCCTCACACWCATCTGTAGGAACCTGAGCACTGACATCTCACTTCAGCCTCATCCCAGATATGTGTTTAGGCACGTATGCATTTTCACAGCCTTACAAATGAACAAAAAGTATGGTTCTTTCAAGCGGTGACAGTGTCACAAGGAAGTGGCAGACTTGGGACATCAACACTGCAGCTCCAGTCTATCAGCCTGGGAAGCCCCTGCCCTGTGCATCACTACTTGCAGCTGATATCAACAGGTACATGTCACTCTCCTCTTGGGTCCTCACCATTGCAGCTAGTCCAAGAAAACATGTGTAAGCTGGACCTCTGGGAATTACAGACATCTGAGGCACACTGGGTGTTGTAGGTGTTACTGCCCCTGCCTTTCTGCTCTCACCCCAAAAGCAGGCAGCAGATGCTGACTCACATCTCACCAGCTCCCAAGTTACAGCCTCTGAGGAAGGAGAAAATCAGCTTGCAGAAAGGGGATGGTCTGTGAAGTGCGGCTGCAAATACCGGCCTCAAGCTAGCGCTGCTGTGGTCAAGGAACCAGCCAGAGCATCAGAGCAGGACAGCAGCAGCCTGTGCAGCCCCACAGCTGTRGGCAGCTCTCAGTGTCAGAGCTGGGGCTGAAGCAAGTTTTGGCAGGTTTAAGGCAAGATGGTGCAGCTGTGGCCGAAGGTCCTGGCTAGCAGTGAAGCCACATGCTGCTCTGAGCCATCATCCAGCCTGGTCAGGTTTCTTTGCCTGTTGCTGAATAATGCAGCAGCCTGCCACAGCCCCATGCCTTGGTGTTTCCATCTGCAACCCAGACTCCATAAAACGTCCTTTCCTTCATGGAACATTGCAAAATGTTTGGACCCAAAGCTCTAGCTAAGAGCCAGCATTACTGGTGTTCAGCTGATGATGCTGAAGGTAAAACTGCAACAAGCTTGAACCTGGGGGACAAAAGGGAGGTAAGAAAACCTCTTCACATGGACTCATGCCAGCGCCACAGTTAAATGCATAAATGAAAAACATTTTTGTTTTGGAAAGGGTGGGCATGTGGAGGCCATTGTAGGGCAAAGCAAAACAGCTGAGCTGTGACCAGCTAGCAGCCACAACTGGCAGCCACAACTTCCCCACTCACAGCAAGGCATCATTCACTGAGAGGCAGCAGTGGCTAAATGGCCCTGAAAGAATCCAAGAAACAAATTTTGAGCTGACAGCCAACCTCCTTTGCTGTCAGTAAGGCAGTGGCACAGGAGGAGCTGGCATCTGACGGGATGGGCACATGGGCTGGGTGCCTCCACAGGGCAGCAAGGGGAGGGCAGAGCCCTGCTCTGGGAATCRCCAGGATTAGAAATGACTGCTTGTCCAAAGTATCACAACTACCACTTCAGCTACTCCTCTCTGATGTACTGTGGTTTCTTCATCCAGCACCTGAGGAAACCAAGCACACGAAGCACCAGAGGCTGCATGATGTTTTTAATCTATTAATCTGCCTTTGCAACACCACTGGGTTTAGAGCAATTTAACTTTTGATTTCTAACAAAACCAGCAGTTTATAATCCAGACTGCCTGAATCAGAAGAGTACAAAACTTGAGCTTCAACCCCCCACCCTCTGCTTTAATTTCCTTCAGCAATTTATCACCTCTTTGCAGCTCACACATACAGAGCAACCAGAAAAATTTCTTAACACCCCTTTGGCAAGCCACAAGGAAGCAACTGCCACAGTATTTTTTTTATTATTGTTTTCAGGGCCTATGGCAAAGAAAACCTAAAAAAAAAATAGAAGAAGCACCCCAACGAAACTAAGAAAGAAAAGAATTAAATACTTACCTTCCACAGACAAGACGCACGCAAAGAGTGTGAGAAGCCACATGAAAAGACAAAATATTTTTTTTCAAATAGAATTTTCCTGGAAAACATATTGACAATAGTATAATCTCCAAATATGTATTTACACTACCTACATACACATGTGTTTGTCTGTGCATCTATTATATATTTATAGAAATTATTTTAAATGCAGTAGAGAAGGTGTTGCTTGAAGTTTCACATAAGAGGAGGAAAATAGGAAGCAAAATTCAGTCCCTGCTCCAAATCCACTAACACTGCATATTAATTTAATACATTTTCTATTCTATTGCTCTGGTCTTCTATTAAAATCAGACCAAACTCAGGCAGTCAGTGTAATTTCAGGACAGATGGATTTGCCCTTGTTATTTCCCATCCACACAGCAAAGGATTCCCTAATGAGGTGAATACTTGGGGCTCAGGTTTTCCGCTGCCCCATAGCCTAGATTCTCATTTTACAGTGCTGTGAAGTGGTGTTAAAATGATGCCTTACTAAATCGTAGCATTTTACACCCACTAACCCAACTCTTCAAAGCGGTGTTAATGACTATGCAGAGTGCAGAGCCAGAAGAATCAGACCTTAGGTGTTTATGGCCAGGAAAAGTGAGAGCAAGCGTAGCTCGCTGTACTTGCAGAGCTGCAGCCCCGCCACGCAGAGGCTTGTGCAGCTCTGCATGACCTGCTTGCAGCCAAGCAGCCTTCTTTAGACTAGGGTGGTAGCTGTGCCTTCTCTAATCTGCTGTTTCATTGGCAGGTTTTGTAGCCAGGACTTGATGTCAAAGGCCATAGCTCTTATTCAAGAGCCATCTTCCCTCACTGCGCCCAGCTCAAGGATACATTGAAGCCACATTAAATTCTAGAAACAAACCCAGCCCAGCTTTGAGACCGCCCCACAACAGACATGTCATCACCTGCCCTGGGGCTTGTAACCCTTTCATCACTGAGATTCGTCCCTTGCATCCCACACAAGTGTGACCGGGTTAATTAATTCCCTTCACTCACCCTTATCATTCTTAACTCTGTGCTTTGCTGAGATGCATTTCCACAAAACTGCATCAAAAAGCAACAATATTAKTCCCAATCCATACTTCTTCATTAGGTCTGTTGATGGAGCACCAAGCAGAAGCATCTCACTGTTTCTGACTGTTGTACAGACCTGTGTCTCTGTTCAGAGCTTCTTGTTTGACTTTAAGATCACAAGTTCTCCAAAGTGGGGAGTATCTTTCTGTTGGGAATATGCCAGTCTGCTGGTATAATGGAGTCCTGACCTGAGAGCAAACACACACCAATCTTTCATCTCTTATACAGAGAGCATGCAGAAGAAAAGAATTCTGCCCAAATCACTTCAACTAGTCTTCTCTGAAAACTTTTGTTATACTGCAGGATGAATACTTTACATGGGACAGGTAATGGTTCCCATTACCCTTTGCTCCTGAGACTCTTTTCAAACACCATGTCTGCTGCAGAGGAAAAAAGTATTCATGTAGCTGCAGTTTGCTCCCACAACCTCTCAGTATGTGGCAAATCCCCCCTCTTCTATATGTGCCCTTGATGGGCTTGCAGAGCCCACTGAGTGGAGGCTGACATGCAATCCACTAAGTGCCAGCATTGCAGTTCCCTGCTGTGCCCTATCTCCTGCACAGGCAGAGACATTTGCCAGCTTGGGGCAGTAGTGTGTTGGCACTGGAGTATCAGTTCCTCCTTTCAGAAACAGGAAATATAATGGACGTGTTATTTTTCTTCCTGGGACCACCTATCTACTGATGGCCCTACAGCACTGTTAATGTGCAATCCAAACACTGCCCAATTTGCTCACAGACAAGCTTTCCTCTTAAGTCCCATGCGCTTAAGAGGAAAACTTAAGCCAGAAATATGTGTGTGCATGTGAATTTCTGCTGCTAATACCAGAGGCACGGAGTGTACATGTGTGCAGATGGACGATGCTTGCACAGTAAACCCTATGCAATCCAGAATAGAATATGGTACCAGTCAGTCATTGTGTCACTTCAGATCTGCCTTTTTCATTTCTTATACTACATATAGTGCATTTCCAGAAGTTCTTCCACAGCACAGAGGATTTTCTTGGAGAAGGAGAGGGATTCGTCTACTTGATGCTAGGCATCTTATTGAGACTTCTAAGCTGCCTGCCTTAATTTCTCTTTAGAAATTACTCTAAACTTGGTTTACTTCTGTCCTTACTCCAGGCTGATTTCAGAATAATTATTATTCCTGAGTTTAGAGTACAAAATCAAGCAGTGTAATTTTGCTGCAATGCCAACTCAGAGCAACTGACCCCCTGGGGCAGGCTTAGTGAGGGATTTGATCCTGTCCACCAGGGAAGAGGGATAGCACCAAGTGGCCAAGTGGCAATGGTCATGAGATAAGATATGGAGAGGCAGGAGGCAGTCCTCAACACCTCCGGGTGCTCAGACCATACCCATCACTGCTGTTGGCAGGAAGGGTCACTGGAATTGATATCAGTTTGGGAACAGACAACTCTTTACAACTACCTATGGGAATTGATGCAAAAATGGCTTATAATCAAAAATTCAGTAGTGCTGCAAAGGGTAGATTAATTTGCTCTAGAAGAAAAGAAGACCAGGTAACATTAGCTGTGCCCTCCACCCGAGGAACTGCTTCTGCCTACAGCACCAGGCTTCTGACTGTGCAGCTCACAGGGACACCGCAATCTAAAGAAGCTGTACTGGTCATTGCTTTTACTTTTTCCTTAGTGTAACTGCATCCACAAAAGGCTTTTGGTAGGATAGAACTGCTGTTTAAAAAAATCACACTTCAAATCAAGAGTATTTTTCTGGTAAGAGTTGCTGGAGTGTGATCTTTAAAGCACTTTACACTTGTGATTCTCCTCTGTCGTGCTCATCCTGCACCACAGCACTGCAGGAATCAGGAGCACTCACACAACATCAGTAGGCAATCTTCCCCAGTCACAGCATGTGCCCAAAGTGTATATTAAACACCCATCAATATTTGGCATGAGGACACTATTTGCCATCCCACTGTCACCCAAAGACATTTCAGCTTTAAACCTGTACCCATACAGATTTAAATTAAACCTGCACCTATACAGCTTTAAATTCAACCTGCCAGGGACTGCTTTTGGCCACTGAGGGCAGCCAGCACAGTATGGCCTGTGTCTATGCTACCGGCTGCTCTCCTTGTCCAAAACCTGCCTCCGGTCTGGTCCCTGGGAATGGCCCGTGCTGGCTCCCAAGCACTGCCTGCAACCTGCTGGGAGGGCTGCTGCCTGCTTGGACCAGGTAGCAGCACAGATGACCGAATTCCCGTCCCAGGGATTTTCCCTGCCGCTGTTTTTTGACTCAGATGGACGCAGACAAGGCGTCTGCACAGGCTGCAGCACGTGCTGAAGATCTTCGCTTACGTTATTGCACAGAAGGATYGGGACTCCATAGGTTCGGGCCAGCAAACAGCCTTCACAAAGAACAGCTCAGGAGAGCCTTTACACATATGCTTGGCTATGAGTCAGGTAAAATCTAGGATAAAGAATCCCCTTTCTGTGCTTTTCCATAGTAAAGTGGAAGATGAGTAGGAAATGCAGGTCCTCTGGATGCCTCCTGCAGCTTTGCTGCATATGTGTGGTAGTCATCATGATGTCCACACAGTATTTAACCAGAACCTGCCCACCTTCAGCACGAAGATGGTGTCCCTGCAGGTCTCTCGTGTCCCCTCAGTGACTTGACATATCTCTCAG
Organism: Cardinalis cardinalis; assembly: GCA_014549065.1. Classification (NCBI taxonomy): domain Eukaryota; kingdom Metazoa; phylum Chordata; class Aves; order Passeriformes; family Cardinalidae; genus Cardinalis; species Cardinalis cardinalis. The sequence continues at coordinate 4,852,653 of JACDOX010000005.1, read as the reverse complement.
GGACTTGTCAGCTCTTTAGAGATGAGGAACKGGAGAAACCACAGAAAAATACAACAGCAAGGAAAGCTCTCCAGGGGTAAATAATGATTTTTACTAAAGCAATTAAGACAACTGGAAATAATAGATTTTAAAGAAAATAATTTTTAAAAATCGATGTTTCTGAAAGGTTATCCCTTTTTTCCAACTATCACTTGAGGTAGTAACACAAATTGCCTCCCCTTGCTATTTTCCTTAGACCAGACTAGCTGTTACTGTCAAAGTTACTCTCACTCTCTGCAGAGGAGCAGATCACCTAAAAGAACCATACCAGCTGCTTCCAGACATGATGAAAACACTTCATACCAGTGCTAGAGCAATCTGCCTCCCTTTCCATGGCATAATCCCATGAAACCAGATCAACTTGAGGACTAACCAGCCCAGCTATTAAAATCCCCATGTCTAAAGCAGGGAGTAAATTCCCAATCCATTGTGCGGGCATCATGTCTGCAGATAACAAAGTCCTACTGGTTGGACAGACATGAGATTAGATTAGATCAGATCAAATTAGATTTGATTAGATCAGAATTAATTCAAGATGGGTGCTTTATTATCTCTTGACAAGGTTCTTGTTCTCCTGCTGGGTTTTTGGGGAGCCATGAAACATCTTGAATGTTTAGAAAACATAAATACATTTGTATTCTGCACAGACTTTTTGATTTTGTTATTATTAAAGATTTAAAAGGGGACTGAGGTGTAAAACCAAACTTTAATCCCACTGAAGACAGATGTACTGTATTACCAACAGTGTTGGAAGTGCTAAATGACAATGTCACGTGGAAAAATTTTAGCTGGGAAGGAGAGATGCACTTACAGTTTAAGAGATAAATAAACAGTGCATGTTTAAAGATTCTCAGAGCAAAAATAAATACAATGATTCCTCCCTCAGGACATAGTAATTTGTTTGCACCATACAAAACCAACATAAGGGTAATATTCTCAACCTGAAATAGCTGCTATAATTCTGTTCTGAAGGTTATTAGACTAAATTTTTGCATATCCTCAAAGTCTGAATGTATCAGTGAACTACAGAAAACTTCCCTTATGTTTAGCATTGTGCAGACTAAGTRTTGAGTTCTTATTTACGCTATGACAGGATTCCTCAGCCTCCCCTTGCTCTCCTTTTTTTCTGCTGAAGTAAGGGCTTAAGTCTGGGCACCCTAGGCTCTCTCAGCAAGCCTAGAGGCTCTCGCTGCTCTAATGCATATGAGGAAAAATGCCATTCTTCTAGTTTTTGCTTGGGAGCTTTCAATGAAGAGTTGACAAAAAAGGCAAAGTGGACACTTCTCATTAAAGGAAGAAGTAACACTGAGCTTTCTGAAGGAAGTTTGCTTTACATACTTTATACACTTTTAATATATTTTGTATACTATAGAGCTGGATTTTTAAAATTATCACATATACACACATAATAGCTTCACTCTTGTGTTCTCCATATCTCCTTATCTCTCAAAAGGTTTCCCAGAGTTAAATAGGAAATAACTTCAAGGCTCATCCACAAACTACCTGTTCTATCACGGGATAAGGCCATAAGATGCATGTGCAGAAAAGCAGAATGAAAGACAGGGCTGGAAGGTTTTCCAAAGATTCTCAGGCTCCTCACTGTCTAAAGAGGGCATCAGAGGAACAACTTAGCTTAAGCCACTTAAGTGACTTAAAAGGCAAAAGCAAAATAAATTCTCCAAATACCACAGATGTACAGTGATGGGGCTATTCAATCAAGTCATCAGTGGCCTCAGGTTTATCCTGAAGGCATATGAGATCCAATCAGCTTCCTAACTATCACTGGCTTTTACAGATTTCTTACAGGAAACAAAGGAATTAGGCCATATTGGCGCTGAGACTTCTCTTTTGGGGGTTGCTTCTCATACATTGTTTGGTGCCATTGTRCATATTGCTTTTCTGTGTTCCTGGAAACCCATGGTCACAACCACAGATAAATTTGAGTCCTAAATGCAAGGGCAGATGCATATTTATGTGCTAAGAATGGTTCAAAAAAATTGAACGAAATTTAAGGTATTCTTGGGTTTCCTTCTGTGCTTTATTTGTTTTGCTGGTTGTGGGGCTCCCTCACCATTCATTAATTCTGGAGTGGATGAGGCAGACTGCACCATCACTCAGTCACATTTCAGGGAAGTCACCACTGGGATGGGACACTTGAAAACATCTTTCCTTGGGCTGTCTCTTCAGACCCACCACAGCACCACWGTGTCTTTTGTAATGCTCAAAACAGTTTATCCTCTCATGGAAAAGAGATGGAAGAGGAATGTGAAGGYAGACACCATCCAGGACACATACCAGGCTTGTGAGCAACATTAAGAGGCTTCCTTTGGATTCATTCCCATGTCCTCCTCCTGCCCTGCACAGCATGGTTCACATCCATCAGATACAGCCTGCACACAGCTCTGCCATCCACACCACATTTTGACTGAAGCTAGTCATATTGACTGAAGCTAGTCATATTTTTAGGAACTGGGTATTAACCTGCATTTCTGTGGATTTACCTTTGTCTGCAATTCTCGCATACTCTTGGATAAAAGGAGAAATAATTTTTGAGAAGGATTTAACTGTTTTCATGTGTCCTTGTGAAATACTACAGTCAGGTGCTGCCCTTCGTATCTGTGTACAGGCACTGACTAACAGCAGCAAAGACAGAAGTGCAGATACAGAGATAACATATGGTCACCTCAAAATCTGGCATCACTATTGTCTATTGAAGCCACTGAGATTGCTTCCAGTGACTGGGCAGAGGATTTCAGATATGACATTTAAAAGGCACAAGCGAGAAGCTTTAAACTATAATGTGTTACTAACAGAGCTAAAGCAGTCTGACAGCCCCTAGCAGACATGAGGCAGCCTGGGAGCTCTGTCTCAGCTGCTTTCCTTGGTCTCCACCTGACAGCAGCAGCCCTTGAGCCTCAATAGGTACAGACACAGCTCCTGGGAGACATTACTGGGAATGTATTTTGCTTTTATTCCTGCTTTAAGTTAAACTCTTTGCCTTAAGCAGCCATAGTGGCAGGTGACAGGTTTCCCTTTATTTTGCCTCAGGTGAAGGTACCAACCACTAAGTTTCAGAGGCAGCAGATTTATAATGTGAATCACCACAACAGCGCTAGTTTAAGCTATTTTCTCATAAATGCGGCTTTTAAACTCCAGTGGCATAACTTAAAGCACAAGAGGGGCAACAGCCTGGCCCTGAGTAGTTTAACTGACTACAAATGGCAAATGCATTGTCTATCAGCACTGRCAAACTGAAATAAGGCCACAGCACACCTTAAGTCTGGACTGATGGTGCCAGTTTGGGTGTGGTTTGCTTTTACAAAAAACAAAGCATCCTGAGGCTGACACTGTGCTATGCTATCTCATAGTTATAGAAGTTACTTCATTGTCATTTGAGGCCATTTTGCTACAAGGATGTGCAATGTAAGGAAACAAAAGAAAACAAAACCCAATAGCAAAGTCACCTAGAGACAGAGGGTGACATAGAATTGTAGGATCATCGAAGGGCCTGGGTTGAAAGGGACCTTAAAGATCATGTAGTTCCTGCCATGGACAGGAACACCTTTCACTACACCAGGTTGCTCAGAGCTCCGTCCAACCTGGCCTTGGACACTCCTAGGGATGGAGCATCCACAGCTTCTCTGGGCACATGTTCCAGTGCTTCACCATCCTCACAGTAAAGAATTTTTTCTAACATCTAGTCTAAATCTACCCTCTTTCACTTTAAAGCACCCTTTGTCCTGTCACTACATGTCCTTGTAAAAAGTCCCTCTCATCTTTTAGGCTCCCTTCAGATACTGGAGGGCTGCAATTTGGTCATCCTGAAGCCTTCCCTTCTCCAGGCTGAACAAATCCAATTCTCTCAGCCTTTCCTCATAGGTGAGCTTCACCATCCCTCTAATCAACTTGGTCTCCCTCCTCTACATCCACTCCCACAGGTCAATGTCCTTCAATGTGATGTGTAGAACAGTCCGTACAACCAGGTCTCATCTCATTGCTGTAAAGCCAGTTCTAAACCTGGAAGTGGTAACCATGCCAGAGAGGAGCTTTGTTTGTCACAGACAGACGTATCAGGAAGATGTCACATGCAAGTGCAGGTATACCAATATAAATGCACTTTATGACTACAAAATCACAACAGCCTTTAATCTGACCTGAGTCTCTGCAGGGAGGAGTATTACTTTAGCTAGACAAATTGACCTCATTATCCTCTATACACTTCAGCAGCTTAAGCATCTTGTCAAGTAGATTTTTAGCAGTAGAGGGCTCTTTAATTTAGCTTGTAAAGGCACAACACCATGCTATGGCTAGTAGCCGAGGGAAGGTGCCTTTGGATAATACCCAGTAAACAGGACTGGATTACCAATGTTCACTTTCATAGCATTCTTCATCTGCTAATTTATCACAGTTTTAAGATTCCTCTGGCCACGTGCTCCCCTCTGTTCCCCCATTTAGAGTTAGGGGTAGAGTGTGGGGTCTACCTCAGATCTGTTGCTGATGGAGGTTTTGTAGTCCAGCCCCAGCTGGTCTGGTGAAGGCAGATCCTACTGCTGCAGCAGATGATTCTGCTCCCTTGGGTTTGCCAAATCCTACTTCAACTGACTGCATGGTCACATGCTATCTGAGGAGGTAGAAGCCACTAGTGAAAAACAGGGTGAAGAGGTGACACTTTAGTTTAGGTGCTGTGTTTGCCCTTTCTTTTTTCCCCTAGGCAATAGACAAAATGATTCAGCATAGACCTGAATTTAATTATTGCACCTCACAATAGGAAAAGTGATGAACTGAAAATGTGCTCAGTTTTTCTGCTTTAAGCTTTAAATCAAACACACCTGAAAAATATGATCTAGTTCAAACAGATATTAGAAATCTCCTCAAATTAATGTCCTTATGTTATCTATCTAACGTCCATCTATTAAAGGTAGCTGGCAGGTATGGGGAAATCTTACTGTTCTTGTGCTAGAGCAGTTACTGCAACAAAGAAAATGTGTTTGTGGAAGAAGTCTTAAGAAAGACAAGTGAGAACTTGCAGGTGATGACTGAAGAGGTCCATCCTGCTCCCTTGGCAGTGAATGTGCAGTAAGCATAATGCTGCTCTAACTTGCTCCTTCAGAAGAAACTGGACAGTTGACATGCAACTTTGCCTATTTTACATCATTCTCAACTTTTTCTAGACTAATTTCTGAACTTGACTTCCAATCAAGATGTCAGCAAAAAGATGAAGTGTTTTTGAAGACTGGACAAAATTACCTGCGGAGAGTTCAGACGTTGGACTACCCCAGCAATGTGTGTGGGGTGGCATGGAGGCACTTGCACACAGCAGGATTTTTCAGAGGTTATGTTATTAGTCAAAAGGTTATGAGTGGGTGTAGAACTTAGATTTAAGTAAATTTAAGAACTTAGATTTAAGTAAAGTTTGTCCTTTTTATTCTCTTTTGTTATTCAGCCTAGCAATAACCAGTAGGAGTATATTGCTCTATAGAGGATTCTGCAACTTGTAATCATTTTAGAGCGGTAAAAGAGTAGTAATGAAAAGGGCAGTAATGAAGCAGAGGTGAAACAAAAGGACAGATTTGAGCCCTTTCTCTTTAAGGTAATTTGCACTGGGCTCTGCTCACTTCTCTGGGTAAGTCCCAGCCATTCTCCTTTGCTCATTCCTACCTTCCCCTTGCAAACTCTAAGCTCCATTACAAAATAAAGCTCTTTCTGATGTCATCAAGCACAGTGATGGGTTTGTACAATAGCAAGCATTATTTCAAAAACCATCTTTCCAGGTCCCATGACTTCTCATTGAGCTACTTAGTAGAAGTTTCCTCAATTATATCTGAACAGGTTGCTTTTGTACCAAAGTGAAGTTTTTATCAAAAGAAAACAAAGCTTTAATGGCATTAGAAATGCTCTTCAGAGCTATGTATATCTTCAATCATCAGCCCCTCCTCAAAGATACAAGGATGTTCAGAAAGCGCACCCAGGCAAAATGAAACATGATGACAGACTGCAAGGATACAAGGACTGACATTAAATTAGAATCTGTATACAAAATAATCAGTTATCACAGAATATTCTGATTTGAAAGGGACCCATAAGGATCACTGAGTCCAGCTCTTAAATTAATTCCATACAGGCATTTAACCTGCATCCTTGGGGCTAGGAATCAGCTGTTCCCACAAGCTTTCAAACTCAAAAAGCAGTGCAACCAGAAAAGTAGTTGCAGAAATGCAACATCAAAACCACTTCAATCAAGACAAAGCCAATTTCAGCCAAGATGAAGTCTGTATCTCAAGGAAAATCTGCAAAATTTTTGGTTTGGGTTTAGTTTGATTTTCTTTTTTTTTTTTTTTTTAATCTACATTTAAACCGAATCAAAACCACAGGAGGAAAAAAAATAGTTTACAATGTTTTCAGCTCCCAGAAACTTCAAAACATGATCCAAACAGATGTGGAAATAGAATTAAACCAGTGAAAACACCATTGTCAGCATTGCCAGTCTACAGGATTCTAAACCAAAGTAGATTCTTAATATTCCTCAACATTTTGAAAGTTTCAAAGCCAGTTTGCCCCTTTCTCATAGAGGCAATGCTACAAAAGTTCAAGAAGTTCAGAGCACTGATTCTCGGTTTGTCTCTGTCTGGTTTAAATACAGACCATGCCAGAAGTGTGACTTTTTCCACAGCAAAATTAGGAACATAAAAATCTCTATAGATATTTAAAGTAAGTTTAAAGTAATTAGATTATGTTGTATCAGCAAAAATATAAGATAATCAATAATAATATGGGTTTTTTCCCCAAATACCTTCTGCTTTATCACCACCTATGCATCTTGGAATATGCATATAACAGTTAAAATCTCACATACACTCTAATTGTTTTTAAACTCCATGATTTCATGTATCACAGCAGTTACTATTATTCTTCTTGTACATTTTAATTTTTTATCTAGTTCGCTAAAAATAAACAGGTAAATTACAAATCTAGTGTTAGTTGTGATCAGATACTTTCTTAATATACTCTATGATGATGCAGCTTCTCTTTACCCATAGAGAGTGCCTGAGGGGTTTTTAAAGTTAAAAAATACACATAAAGGAAAAATACACATAAAGGAAGGCAGTAAAGCTTCTGATTGTTGTCTGCATACAAATTACATTTTTCTAGTCCCTGAGCCTAGAAAACTGCTAAAATTAATACAGAAGACACAGGAGGAAGAAGAGACCTGACTTCTGTGGATGGGACCTTAAATATAAAGTCTGCAATCTAGCATGTCTTTGTTTTTACACTTACACAGCTTTAATTCTAGATTAACATTTCAGAGAGGGGACATTCTTAGAAATGCACGAGTTTAAATACTTTAAGGTGAGAGAGACACAGTAAAATCTGTTTTTAAGTAAGACCAGAGCATCCTCAGCCTTTCTATGGAGAAAAAGGCAATGGGAAAAGAGAGAAAACTTCAAGTCAGCCTTATGTGTCACACAGCAGTGACACAGAAAGACCACAAAGCTCAGATCTTCACAGCTGATTTTCATTCGATGGAGATAAGCAGACCAGAAAAAAAGCAACAAAAAAAAAAGAAGAAAAAAAAAAGAAAAAAAAAAGAAAATTAACAAGAGAAAAAAAGTAGTGGGTGCTATAGCAGGAAAATTAAGTTCAAAAGGGAATTCCAAGTGCTGCAGATGGTGGGTATATTACTCCCTGATCTCTCTGAATTAGCTTTTGTCTTTGTGACCAGGTGATGTGGACAGGAGCAGACTTGCATAGTCCTTGCATTAACCAAGCAGTGCCCAAGAACCCTCTAAACTGGCCAGTCAGCAATGCTCCTCATGCCTTCCATGCAGAGCAAAAGCCATAAAGGGCATGTGTGTGGCACAAACCTGAACTGTCCTGTGCCAAACAGGCAAGGCAAAATCAAGGTGAGGGAAAGGAAAAAAAAGCCATTAAATCAAAATGCAAATCATTTATACATCAACATATTGAAAGTCTTGTTGTTAAAAAGAGCGGGCAGCAGACGGAAACCACTTCTCTTTAAAACTGGCAGCGTATCAAAATGTTTTTAAAAATTTTCAGAGAGGGGCAAACCACCAAGGGGACCCTGCTGCTTGCAAACTGGAAAGTGGCTTGTACTTCTCAGGGCATGACTGATTTTGAACCTGTTGCGGGTCAGCACACTTCCCACCTGATCCCGAGATGTGGATCTCGGCCAATTGATACAGCCAGCCCCAGCCCCACGGCCGCCTGACTGCAGTGGGCTCTGTCTGCAGTGACACATGGTGATCCCACAAGCTTCCCACCACGCCATGCCCAGCAGGCTGGTAACTCTCCTCCTTGTCAGCAACCAAGAGATGTTCAGGAGATGGATTTTTTTGGCTGTGGATGGTCACCTCGGGACCCCTCACAATTCAGGCAGGGCTGTAGCACTCCAGGGCCATGCAGAAGGATGCTGTGGTCCTGCAGCAGGCCCAGGGTGCCAGCGCATGCCATTTGGGCTAGTGGAACTGTTGGTTTTTTCCATGGTACTTTCTTCCCTAAAAGTTACTTGGCAGCAGGAATGTGTCCCTTGTCTGCTTGTAAAGCGAGAGTTGGGCAGAGCCACTGCAAAGGCTTAGCCCTGAAAGGTGACCCAGAGCTGGGCCTCACCTTCACCTCCTGCAGCTATGATTTCATGGTGTGATATGTTCAGTGGTGACACTGGGGGGTGACCTGTGTCCTCCCTGGGCTGCTGATCCTCAGCAGCTCAGGTTCGTCTGCACCCGGGTGACAAGATCAGCCCCCTGCCAGTCCCAGTGATCAGCCAGCAAGGTGCTTTCAGGGGAAGGAGCCAGCTCTGGTTGCAGATTAGCGCTTTGGCAGACGGCAGGGCCAGGGTCAGGCACTGCCCCAGCTCCCCTTGGTCCAGGCCCACTGCCAGGCTGCGGAAGCACTGGACAAAGGGATCCACGGCTGTCTTGCCCTCCCTCCGCAGGTTCCCACCCGCACAGCTAGTAAGGCCTGACAAACAACAGAGGATGCTCTGCTAGGGCCGTCAGAAACAAAACGCAATTACCCTCTGCCGATTGCTCCAAGTTGCAAACAAAAGATGACAAACAAAACACACAACAGATCCCCCTCCAGGCCCGCAGAGCAATCAGGAGGAGGCTGACAATGGCAGGGCCCCTCCAGCTCTGTGCCAAGGACACTCACCCCCAACACAAGCACACGCTGCTGCCTCGCAGAGCCCCTGGCCACCCGCCATCCCTTTTGTCTGACACGTATGGAGCCCATCCTTGCTTGCAGACCGCCCTGGCTATGCCAAAGCTGCATCTACCACCGGCTTTCCTTGCCAAGAGTTCAGTACCTCTCCCTGCTGCAATCTCAACTTTCCACTGTCAGCTCCTGCCCGTGCAGCACCATCGCCACCATCTCCTCCTCCTCCTCCCCCGGGAGCTGGATGTGACACAGGGGTTAACACGAGTTACCCAGAAATGAGTCAGCAATTTCCTTGCCTTGAAGTCACTGCCTGGTTTCCAGAAATGCTGACTATTTCCAGATCAGCCCAGCATCTGAAGAATAAATGAAAACGTGACTCGGAGCCTCAAAAGCTGATGAACACATAGCTGATCACTGTGCTCCCCAGGCCAACACCTCAAAGTGGTATATAAGAACCTAAGATCACTTTTTATTCAAAGCCAATTTGACAACCAAATCTCTGCAGTTGGGTGTTTCTGAGGTTTGCAGTCCCCATCCTACCTCCCTGCCCTGCCAGAATTTCCTTTTTTAAAAAAAAAAAGAAGCAGAAGGATGCAATGTTTTTTACTAAGTAGAAAAACATTTGTTCTCCTCTCACCTAACTATGAAGATGTGATGATCAGGGCTTCTGGGATTAGGAGGTTAAGGCTGGTCTGGCTGGGTACTGGGGCACTTGTTCAACGGGCTACCCCAATCTCCCACAGCTTTTAAGCAACACATGAAGGCCAAAGAAGAGAATGCATATTATCTCTGTGAGCTGTAGCTGCAAGAGAGGCAGGAAACACTGTGAGAACACTTTTTCTCAACATACATCAATGTTTCCACTTCCAGACCAGGAGGAAATCCTCCAAAGAAAGACTTTAAATTGAAATGTTCAGTCACTACACAAGATAATCAACGTTTTTAGGAGTTCAAAGAACACAGCCAATGGCCCCTGTGGTAAAGGTTTCAGACAAGGGACAACTTTTCACTTCATTATGAAGCAGTAGGAGCAAATGTTCACATTTCTATGACTTCCCATTAATGTAACCACTGTTTTAGAGACAAACGCAATGTACTTCAATAATGAAACTAAATTTGGAAATGAGCAGCTTAAATGATAAGGGTCTATATATCACAATCAGTGTATGCTGACTTTAAGCACTGTCAGCCTGTACAGATTATCATAAGTCTTATGAATGTATCACCTCCAYTAAAGATCAAAAGATTTGAATYCTAAAATCATGTTATTTGATGACAATCTCGGGTTCTTGGCTGGTTTGGGGTTTTGTTTTGTTTTTTGGGGTTTGGGGTTTTTTTGTGTGTGTGTTTTTGTTTTGGGTTTTTTTTTTTTTTTGAGGAGTAAAAGCAAATCAAGCAGATCCATATTCACTCATACTAATTAAATAGCCCACACAGATGATTTTGCCAAATTTATCAATAGCAAAAAGTCAAAACCGACTGGGAAAAAAAATTGAGATTTGGTGGGGAAGGAGGGGAAGTCAAACAAAAAATCTGAAGCTGTTTCAACAATTTCTCATCACCATGTACATATTTTTATACTTTTTTCCAAGGAATATTAATTATTATTTAAATGAAAAAAAGATAGCAACATGTAAAAGAAAAAGCACGGTGCTTTTACACAAACATAAATGAATAATTCACCTAAAAGCGCTGTATATTTCTGTCCGTGATTTCACTGATTTTTTTAAAAGAGTTCTTTTTGTTGAATTACTTTTTCCCCCAATTTGTCCCACTCCCTGCCCACTCTCATTCCAAAATTAGTCTCCCACATTATATCTGAGCTCTCATTTAACATAACCTACCTTACAGCCATTCAGACTAAAATTCCGCTTATTAAAACTGATTTCAAGTGATCATTTTTATTTTGGCTCACCCATTCACATAAATTTAATTTCAAATTAGGTTCAAACAGTCCCCATTTGCAGCTTGTGAGTAATTTTTAATGTACTTTTACCACAAATAAAAAAAATAAAACCCCACTGGTTTATTCAACAAAGTCTCCATTAGTCATCCTGAACCATATAACTAACAAATACAGTTTTTATTTCATATACTCATTGGGTGTTCAAGGTGAGGGTGGAGGTATGAGTGGGAGAAAAGAGGTTACTGAGGTTAAAAAGAGGAATGTATGACTGTGTACGCCCCTGGTACTTCTGCTGCTTATTCCCTCTTTGCTTTGTGTTGTGTGCGGGTGGGCATAGAGCCAGCACTCTTGCACAGAGATCAGTTGCTTCTGTGGCAATTTCTTCTGCACATTTTAGCTAATGGATGTGGTTGTCTATGTGGTTTTATTTCAGCGTGTACAAGTCCAAATAGAACATTCATTTTGGCATATGTCTCTMTTTTCCCACAATATTTATCTAGCATGCTAGATAAATAGCTATAAAATTAAATGTGTGTTACTAGAGGTGCCCCTAAATTTGTGTTGAGTTTATTTATGCCTAATATATGCTCACAAAGGCAGCAACACCCAAATAGATGCATGTACCTGTATTAAAGGGATGGATTTTCTCCAGGTTCTCATCTCACTATTATCAGTACGGAGAGCTCTGCACAACTAAGAAATCACAGACTCCAGAGACTCAATGCCCTGGCCTGTCTGAGCTCTGCACAGTCTGAGAACCAGCAAACAAAGGCAAGACAATTCAGGGCTCTGTCATCCTAGCAGTGCAGTCATCTTCATACAATAAAGTGGTCACTGTTCTCAATCTGCTGCGTGCCTCTGCCACTGTCCCAAAACCCGGGTGTCACATTTGCCAAAAATCTCTGGGTAAGATACTCTTCAACCTCCTATGACCTCAGTGTCACCCACTGAAGATATTCCACTGAGGAAATCACGATGGAGTATTTTCTTCAGAGTCTCTACATGCAGGAGACCCATGTGATGGCGAGCTGCTCCTTTCTAAGAGGCAGATCAGGTGGGGGCTGCAGCTGCACAAGCCAAGGGAGATGCAGGTCAAAGTTCTCTCTCAYAGCCAGATCAGGCAGCTTGTGCAGGTTTTATCCTGAGATCATCTCAYATTCACCCAACACTATCTCTAACCACCACTGGCAGGTGTCTCCAGGCACTGTTCCACCCCAAAATACAAGCCCAGCAGTGTCTATGCAGGATCAGTCCAAGGACAGCTCAGCACTCCCAGTGAAACCTGTGGGTGGCACTGAGCTGGAAGGGCCACCCTCATGGAAATCTCCACCTCTGCTGGAAAGAGAGGGCCTCTTTTCCTCTTCTCTCCTGCATCATACTTTTCCTGCTCAGCTCTACTGAATTTTGTTCATTATTTATAATTAGAATGTGGAAAGCAATTACTATCTTCCCTGTTGTTCATACTCTAAAGCAACACTTAAAGAACAGAGAAACAGCTAAAATCTAGGTCATTTCAAAAACTTAACTGCACTCCTAGTCACTACACCTGTCCCTGAATCCCCCCAATGTTTGTGGTTTTGCATCACATTTTCCTATGTTAAAAAATATATTAAAATTATCTTTTTTGTTGCCAGTTGAAAAACCCACAAACAAATGGGCAAATCTGACTAAGTGCTTAAGCAGAGAAAACAATGGAAATGTGTATGCACCAAAGGCTGTCAACAGTCCCACAGAAAGAATTGGAAAGACAGAAAAAATTCTTTAAGCTCTTGTAACAACAAAATGTCAAAACCAAACAAATAACAGACAGAAGTGGGAGCTAAGTGTTGACTGTGCCTTGTTAAGGGTTTAGTGAGCAAAGCTGCCCCAGCCTTCCCCTGGGGTGCCCCAGTCCAGCCCTGGATCTATCTTGTAGATTCCAGGGACAGCTATTGGGAATGCTTCCTCCTTCCCTCCACCCTCCTTAATTATTGTAAATAAAATTTATCTAAAATTCTGTCCTGACATTGAGATACTGCTATTTGTAGTGCCTGTTTCTTTTTCTTATTATTATTTTTTAAAATATTTTTTTACAATCCCCTTTTTTTGCTTAACCTAGAATAGGTTATGAATTTCCTGGCTTCTGTGGGTTAGATAGGAAACTCAATGTTACTATTTTAGTGTAGAATGCAGACATTTTTGTGGTCATACTTACCATAGCTGAGCTAAACTCAACAGGAAGCAGCATTTTATTTGCCTGTAGGCTCAGGGTGCATATCCCACATCTATAGCGCAGAAATAACTGATAAACTGATGGGAAACTGATGAAGGAMAATTTAGAAGGAATTGGGAGGTGATATGCCATTGGTCCAGGTATAAACCATGTCAAGAAAACATAATGCTGCTTTGCATTTAGGGATTTGTATGAATTCAGGACCAGCTACAAAGCCTTGGTTACCAAACTGCCCTTGTTTTCATGCTCAAATAAGGAAGGAGGCTTCCAAAGGGAGACCTCCAGGAACAAGCCTAGAGTTTGCCTTCACTTTAAGTATTTTCTTCTCAAGTAATTGTAACAGGGTTTTTTTTGTTTGTTTTTTGCTTGTTTTTCCTTTTTTGTTTTTGTTTTGGGTTTTTTTGGGGTTTTTTTTTTGTTTTTTTTTTGTTATAGTCACTCTAATATTGCCAGAAATCCATGGGGGGGAAGAATCCAACCTAGGGAGCCAGAAAATATGTATTTATATATTCTCAATATGTCCACACAGAGCAAAGTTTACAATACACTGTACCTGTGGGAATGCTGCAGCTTGGAAGACTTCCACTAGCACCTCAGATCCCTTCTGCCCCCAAAACCAGGAGCCTGCAGCAAGGATACTGAAAAACATCTCTGGTTTGGGTAGGTATGGAGTTGGGTCTCAAACAACAACATTTTGAGGGGTATCCGTGGGAAATGGTGCTGCCCACCTTGCACTGACCCAGCAAGGTACTGACCTTTCCTTACCTCTTTTAAAAGCAAATGTTTCTTCAAGTTAGTCCTCTACAGGTTCTAGCATTATGATTAAACTCAAAAGCAAACATAATTTGTACAACATCCTTGTAGGTTTGTCTCATTCTTACTCTGTCCAACCACAATTCACTCACTCTTCCTCTGACATACTACTCTGGGACCTCAAGAACTGCCTATGTCTCCTTGCTTGGGGAGGTTTGGGGGTGGAAAGGGCTGTGGTGGAGTAATGCTCCTCATTCATCCCTTTCCGAGCTGAAAGTCCCTTTTCTAAATTTGAAAGTCTTGTTCTATATGAGAATCTTGGGAAAGCATGGCACGGCCCATTTTAGGTTTTATCTTGGTTGATACTTTGTGGTATCAAGGTTGAAGGGGGTCACATACTTCCTCTGTGATCTCCACCCAAGCCACTTGAAAAAAAAAAGTGCTGTGAAAACCTAAAGCTCACTTTCTATCAGACAACTCTGTATTCATGGCAATAAAAGGCAATACAGAATATAAGCCTCAGCAGGGGGGATTGTTAGAAGCAAGGTTCCCATTTGTGCCTGCATCTGGCAGTGCTTTGTGTACTGACAAATTCAAGTTCTCCGACCCTGGCTGCTCCGTCAGCTTTGCCCACCATTCATGTGGCTTCACACAGGGGAGAGAAAAACGTATTAAATATAGGAAAATGTGACTGTCAAACTCCCAACCTTGACAGGTGAAACTCAGAGAGTAAAAGCAATCTCCAACATCACATACAATTTAATTTTGTAATGACTGTCTTCTGAATCTTTTTCCACATTTAATCCCTCTGCTAAAGGAAATCTGGGGTATCCCAGGAGCGCTTCATGTCCTAACCAATTAGTGCAATTTAATAGCCAAACCATGACCACAGTTAAAAGGGCCCTTGGGGAACAGATCCCTCTCTGAGAATAATGACAGATATTGGGCAGCTTAGGTAGCCAGGGCTGGTTTTGTTTGCAATAGTCCATAACACACCACTGTTTTCTGAGCCATCTGATCCCCCTGTAAGTCAGATCCTAAAGCACCACTTTGGCCGATTAAACTAGCTACACATCAGCTTTGATTGGCCTGAATATACTGGGTAGCATGGCTGCTAGATGAAAAAAGTCAGATATTCCTGGTTAGATGCAGAAAAATAGAATAGTTCAGAATGGAAGGGACCTTTATGGGTCACCTATTCCAACAATCTGGCAATAAGCTGGAGCATCTTCAACTAGATAAKGTTACTGAGAGGCCCATGCTACCAAGCCTTGAACACTTCCAGGGATTTGGCACCATCTCTCTGGGCAAACTGTTCCAGTGTTTCACTGCTCTCACCATAAAAAACTTCTTCCTAATATTTAGTCTAAATTGTCACTCTTTTAGTTTAAAACCATTGTGCCTTGTGTTATTACAACAGGCCTAGATAAAAAGTTTCTCTCCCCATCTTTCTTAAAGGTCTTGTTTAAGTACTGGAGGTCTGGAATGAGGTCTCCCTGGAGCCTTCTCTTCTCCAGGCTGAATAGCCCTGACTCTGTCAGCCTGTCTTCAATAGCAAAGGTGTTCCAGCCCTCTGATCATCTTTGTGGAATCGCTTCAGCAGGTCCAAGTCCTTATGTTGGKKGCCCCAGAGCTGGATGCAGTGTTCCAGGTGGGATCTCACTCAAGTAGAGAGGCAGAATCCTCTCCCTTGCYCTGCTGGCCATGCTGTTTCAGATACAGTAAAGGGCATGGTTGGCCTTCTCAGCTGCAAGCACAGCACTGCTGGATCATATCCAGCTCTTCATACCCCAAGTCCTCAGCAGGGCTGCTCTCAATGTGTTCTCTCCAGCCTGTGTTGATACCAGAGCCTGCCTTGATCCAGGTGCAGGATCCTGCATTCAGCCTTGAACCTTTTAAGATTCACATAGGCCTGCTTCTTGTGCTTTTTCAGATCCCTCTGGATGGCACTCTGTCCCTCAGGCATGTCAAAAGCACCACTCACCTTGATGCTGTGGGCAAACTTGTGGAGGGAGCACTTGATCCCACCGTCTGTGTCATTGATGAAGATATTAAACCACACTGGCTCCAATACAGACCCCCAAGGGACACCATTTGGACCCACTTATATCCATCTGGACACTGAGATGTTGACTACTGCCCTCTGGATGAGACCATCCAACCGATTCCTYGTGCACAAGACAGTCCACCCACCAAATCCATCTCTCTCCAATTTAAAGAGAARGGTATTTTAGGGGACCACATCAAAGGCCTTATAACAAACATCCACTAAAAAGGTAAGGAGGTTGGGAGAAGCAATTGCTTTAGCAAAGACTAGAAACTCATAAATACTGCTCCATAACTTTCCTCAACCACCTGAGCCGACACACTGTTTCTAAGGCAAGGTCATGAAATAGACTGGGAAATTGATCATACAGAAAAAAATGCTGTAATGGTTGTATTGGGACCTTATGCAGGCAACTGCACTCCTGCACACAAAGCCATGCTGGCATAATTCCAAGCACAGAGATTTGATGTCTCTGCTGCTGAAGGTGCAGGCTGCCCTTGCCAGCACCACTAGACACTACAGCAGCTTCACTGTGACCTAAAGCAGTGCAAASTGATCAGAAAACACAATGACATTTTAAAATCCAGGAAACAGAGCCAAGCAGGAAGAATTTAGAAAATGCCTCTTGTCTCAGGACACCAAATTCTCCATGGAAGTCCTCTGCTGGGTTAGTGAAACTTTCTACTCTCTCATTGCTCAGAAGTCTTTGTTAATATCTATTACATTCAGGTATGCATCTATTAACTGTATATTAATTTAAGTTAAGAAGATTCTGCTTGCCTTGTTGAGAGGATCAATCTTATTATTAATCTCACTTATCCTTTCCATTTCACTCTAGTGATGGCCACTGTGGAAAAGTCATTACCTTGTGTGTTGGCAATTTTAAGAGTTTGATGCCATTTTGTGTCTGAAGAAAGAAATCTATCTGCTCYTTTTGATCCTGAGCTTACCTTTGTTTCTCACATTTCCTGTCTTTGTAAATCTGCTTATTAACAGTTCCACTATATTGCCCTATATTCAACACTGTCTCAGTCACACTTCTGCTGAAAGTCTTATTCACACTTTTGTCTTCTCCAGGCACAATTATTGTAATTTTCTCTCTCCATGGCCTTTTCCAGGAGTTTGCTTTGTCAAGGCACAAGAAGTATAATAAAAAAAGAATAATGTTAACTTTGTCTTGTACAGAACACAAAGAATAAGGTGATTGAGAAGCGATGAAGAGATGTCCTCAGCTTGCATTAAGGTCTTTTCACAGCGATGCAACCAAACTGGCTAAAACCCTGTCTGCACATAGTCCCATACCATGCAAAAGTTAGTATGAGGTTATTCATCCAGCTGACAAGATGCTATATAATATTTATATATATTACTCACAGTCTCACTGAGTTGCACCTAAATTGACCCCAGGAACACTTATGTGATTAAACAAATCTTCTAAAGAAACAACTT
Source organism: Cardinalis cardinalis (assembly GCA_014549065.1). Classification (NCBI taxonomy): domain Eukaryota; kingdom Metazoa; phylum Chordata; class Aves; order Passeriformes; family Cardinalidae; genus Cardinalis; species Cardinalis cardinalis. Next base: position 4,835,073 of record JACDOX010000005.1, on the reverse strand, counting down.
GCCTTGTTATAAAAATACCAAGAAGTTGAAATTCTACAACTGCTGCCAGTGGTTTCCACCAATCATTTATTCTCCTGACAATTTAACCAACCCAGCAGTGCATCTTATTTCTAGCATTAATTTACTTAGCTTTCCTTTTCAGTCACTGAATCTTTTTGTTTGCTTGTTAGGTTAAAGACTTATACATATACACATGACAACAAAGTAGCTCTTGATTTTTCTTGTATTAAAGAATTGATTTACAAGCGCTTCACTGGAAGGTGCTTTCTCCAGCCACCTTTGCATTATCCCCATGCAGGCAGAAGAATGTTGTACAATATTCTAGTGGGGGCGTACGCTTATGCTGTATTTGGAGACAAATACATCATGCTCATAATTTTCTACCGACCTAAAATATCCCTTCCTTAAGGCAGGATCTATATAATTCAAATGTTTTTAACTACATCTGTTAATATTCATATCTTGGCTTAAACCAGAATAGTTCCCACTGAGTACAAACCTTTGATATGGACACATAAACAACACGTTGTGATATACAGGACATGGACAAATGAAATAATAAGTCCATAATATAGTGTGGTCTTAAAAATCACCAGCTAGTCCCCACCAGTTGTACATAGCCATATCCTTACTCCATTCAAATTCAAAGGATGCCAGGATATAAGGTACATTGCTGTGAGTGCTGGCTGTGATTCCTCACAAAATGACAGACATTAACTGATCCAGTGTAGGGCCTGCCAGGATGAAGTTACCTTCACCATTTCTTTGAAAAAAGTTAAACCTTGCAGAGTGAGCACAACACTTGTACTAGAAACTGTGTGATTGGATTTACTGTCCTTTGGAATCAGAGTCTAACAAAGACAGACTCATTAATAGCCTTTGATTAACACAGTTCTCAAAAAAACTCCCCTGAAATCAGGTTGATGCTTGTTAGAAAAACTGTATCAGAAACATGTTTAGACATAAACCAAGATAAATCAACTTCAGCAACAGAGAATGCAAAGCATTGGATTACATGATCCAGAGTGCAAAGGTTTTAGTCTGGTCTTTTGTCTCTTAAATTAAGCAAAGCACTGACACAGTGTTCTCTCCAGAACAATCATGTGGCAGCACTTGTAATTTTTCTCCCCTTGTATCTTCCTCATGTCTTTAGTATAGCCATGGGGATTTGGTGGTTTTGTTGTAGTAGAGTTCTTGGGGGGGGGTGGGGGCAGAAAATGCTTTAAGATCACAATTCAGGAGTTTTGCTGGCCACTATTTACATGTTTTGGTTGCAGAGCTAAATGAGTCCAGTGCTCCACAATTGTSCCCCATGCAGCCCCATTAACACACAGAAACCTGTGACCTGATCTTAGCTATGTTTTTGGAGTTTTCAGCTAACAATGCTACTGAAGAACTTAAAGTTTGCTTTCATTTTTCTCATTCAAGTTAACAACCTGCTCACTTYGCAGTAAAACTGCCTGCCAACCCACTGGAATGCCAACAGTTCTCCAGTACCTGTCCATGACTTTCCCCGTGGGCCAACACCAGGCATGTTTTACACCAGTTTGGTAGCGCAGCCTCCCAGAGCAGACCACATTCCTGCAGGGCTGGGAAACATGGGATAAGCCCCACAGGAGCAAACAATACCAAGGAAGAGCAACTTSTTTGTCTGGGGTTTTTATGTGTGACTATTCCTACATGAGCAGCACTGAGTTCAGTGCCCAGAGCAAGGTCACAGCTGCACATGGTTAGCTGCACTATGAAGTTACACTCGGGACGAGTGGGAGATTGGTTATTAAAAAATGAACGGCATGTTGTTTATAAACATTATATAGAATCTGGAGAAGGGTTTTCAGTTAGAAGTAGCAGTAAATGCATCGTGTTAGAGATGCACTATCAGAAATGCATTCAAAGGGCTATTTCTTTCCAGGCTGTGCTGAAACACAAACACAGGCTGCAGAAAGTGCTGTTGCCTAAAGGGATTGAGGGTAGCCAAAAAGCCATTGAAGCTAAAATGTTTTMGGTTGCCTCTTGTTTTGTAGTATCAATATAGCGATGAATGTGCTGTCTTACTGGCTACTGCTTTAATCATCAGCATTTATTAGAAAAATCTCTGTTGAATAAAGCATAAAATTCTCTGTATTAAATGTAAAATGGAGTTGTGCTATTTTATTAACTCTTGTCTTAACTAACACCTAAAGTTACACTCATTGAAAATATATTATACACGTAAGTATATAGAGTGCTGCCCAATTTTCATTGTTCTTCCTCCCCCCAGTTTTTGCTTCCTGCTTTTCCTATTTTTTTTTTTTTAATATAATCAGTTTTCTGTTTCAAGATACAAAATCTTTCAGGTCTCCTTTATCAGGAATTTTCTCTGTTTACAAGAAGCTTTTCTATTTAATGCCATTATTTCCACAGTGAGCTTATTTCTTCTAATATTTTGCATAGGGATATCAACAACAGTGAAACCGGTCTGGTGGAAGATGAAAAACTACATCAAGGGATACACCAAGATACAAAACTGTAGCACCTTTTTTCCCTTCTTTTAATGGAGCAGCTACACACTACTCAAAGCAATCTACATGTACCCGCAGTGATTCAGACACCTTAAATGGCTAGTTCAAAATGCCATGAAGTGAAAATGAAAGTAAATGCTTCTGATAGCAGGGGTACTGCAGCTTAGATAAATAATTGTAAGAAAAACAAATAAATAAACAGATAATGGGAATTTTCAACACTAGACTACCTTAAAACCAAGACAGCTCTATAGAACACAGTGGATGTGTGAGACAGTGCATGGCACACAGCTAAATTTCTGGGGTTTTTTCCCCTGATATTGGTAACATCAAGCCAACTCTTGTCTCTCTCACTCTTACATTTTTCCTGCCACCCTACTTTTGTTAATGATTAATGAATTTTAAAGCAGTTTCACACAATCAGCAACATGTTTAAAATTTCCAACTTACATAAGAGAGTATTTTAGGATTCATAGGGGGAAAAATCAAGCGTTTCAAGGTCTTTTCCTTCACTTCCCTTCACTATACTGAGTTCAGAATATCTCCTGGCTGGGATTTGACAAATTATCTAATTATAACATCTATCTCAAATATCAAAAGAGAATTAATACCATCAATGTCTAAGTCAAAATTGCGGCAATGAACACTACTGCTCTGTAGCAAAGATTGTTTCTGAGGAAGAAAGAATTATACAACAAAAAAATTAAATGCTATAGCAAATTACTTACATAATTTTGGACATCCCATTGAGGCTCTTTGCATATTCAGTGGAAAAACGGATGTTTCATTTAGATGATGGTGATTTAGATGTTAGTGTAAGTTACTCCTTCCATCATTCACCGGGATTTCCTATTACATCTGGTTTTTTTCATCTAAAGTTAGGTGAGCTGAAGTAAACTTTTATGGAGTAAAGTAATGCACAGACTGATGAGAGTTAAGCTTATTCCTGGGCTTTTTGCTAAGTTCCCAGCAATCTGAGTATGAATTCAGCCCCTGCTTCAGTTCTACCTGTTCACTAAGGAAAGGTGTTTCTTTCCCTTTCTACACCTTGACAGGTGTTGTAAGGCTAAGCTGCAGCTCTTATAATGATAAGACTTGACTTATCTTTACTTAGAAAAACTACTCCAGGAGGTATAGGAGAAGAATAAATTACCCCTACCTTGCAAAAACTGGATATATTTGCTGATTTGTTTGTAATTGTGCTCCTCCTGTATTTGCTTATCTGATTCTGTAGAAGTTCTTCACTTTCATGAGAGACTTTGTACTGAGGGCTTGGGGAAAATGACACCATCGGGTTGTTACTGGATTATCAAAAGCCAGTCTATTACAAGAATTCTACAAAAGCATGTGCCAGGTTCATCAAAACTCTTTAAGAATAYTAGGATGTATTATTTGTAAAGTAACAGCTATGTGTAACMGGTACACATAGGTGAAGAAGAAGCCCAGCCCAGCAGAGATTTCAGCCAAAATGAAGTGTTCCGCTGTGTCGCACAGAGAGAACTGAAGTACAAAGACGTGATTTGCTCAAAGACGAGAAACCTCTGGGAGACCAAGAAAGTGAACCCAGATCTACTGAGCTGGTCCTTGTTGAGTGTTACAACCACAAAGTTCTCCTTCCTCCCCATCTTGTTGCTCACTCTAGTTTCTCTTTTGTTTCTTCGTAAATTTAGTCCTCTTCTCTCTTTTACAAGAAACCATTACTTAAAATATGTGAGATGTAAAGATCTTTCTCCTCCCCTGATTTACCCTTTCCCTTAACAAACCATATCTATACAAGTAACTACTTCTTAATTACATTCTATATCATAAAAGATGTACCTTAAATCCCTTTTCTATGCTTTATGCGGATCTCTACTTCCTGCTTTGTTCTTAGGTTATAAACTAATGTGGTTGTCTGAATCTTTCTGGAGCAGCTTTTCTCCTCAGATTAGAAAACCATATGTTAGAGCATGGAGAAATGGCAACTCCCCATGAGAGAAGCAATTCCTTAAAAATCACCTACACAGTGGAAACTCTTCTTGTTGCAGGAGTAGCAGTTGATTTTTAATTCAACGATGGTTCTGTAGGCAACTGACATGTAAAGAATACTAAATTCTTTCCTCAGTGTTTGGGGACCTGACTCTAACTCTTAGTCATACTGCTGAATGCTGAGTCGCCCAAGGACCACTTCTAGTCAAACAAGGTATTACTCCCACAGATGGTCCCCAACACAAGTGAGGACTAGAAATTTGTACCTAATGTGTTAATGGCTAGGAACAAGCCTAAGCAAGGTTTTACCACACCTGGGGTCTGTCCTAGAAAAAAAATCATAATCATGATGAAACTCTTATTTCAGAGGGCTCATTCCTTTTTAACTCTCTTTCAAAATCTGTGGCAGTTGAAGTGAAAACATATACAGTCTTAAGAAAAATCCTCCTGGGTTGTTCCTCAACAACTCCTGTCATAGRTGAACACATGTATGATAACAGATGAGCAAACAAACCAAATTTCTTGGTTTGTCTGGCCTTTTCTGAATTTGCTTTATGATTGCAGTAAGCTTCTCCTGCTGAACTCTTTTGCTTCTCAAGTCCAGTAGGTAAAAATACAGAGCAGAGAAAACTAGAATGTAGATAAGGGGGAGCTTTATTTTCAAGGAGGAAAATGAAAAGTTCAGCAGAGGTTGTTTCAGCATTGCAGCCACCACATTACTCAATTCAAAGGAGAGTCATGTCAGTGGCACATGCTACAAGCTTTCACAGCCATGTGAAATCAATCATGTGTGCTTCATTGCTTAAACTCCAGCCCAGACTCTGTCATTGTGAGGCAGAAAAATGGAAAAGATCACTGTAAGACCATGACAACACCTAAGTTATTTCTTTTAGGGTTGGTTGACATGGTCCCTGTGGGAGGAGAAAGATGAAATAACCTAGTCACTAAGAAGTCTTCCACTGTAAGAAAGCAGCTACATACAAGATCATTTGTACTTCAAGCTCTGGTTGTGTACAGTGCCAGAGGGACCCTGTATATAACCTCATAAATCTGCTTTGYTCCTTCCACTTCTCTCTCCTAAAAATATTCTTGGTAACTGACACCATTTTGTTTGTTAGCAGAGGCAACAGACAAGCTGACAATTAGATTGAATAGAATTACTTTCTGTTTACACTAGATAAACTGGCCAGTGCTAACAACAGGTGGCTGCAGTACCTGCAGATGAGAAGAACCTTCTGCTGGATCACAACCCTAAGAAGATGTGCTGAACCATTGTTTCAAGCTGCAGCCTAGGCAGGGGCTGGCACGGTCAAACTGGGATTAGGCAAACGTGAATGAACCCAGTCACAGCAGGAAACGACTGCTCACCTGTGCCTGTCACTGTGACACAAAGTCTAAGAGTGGTCTTGCTCAAACGTAAATCCACGAAGCCCACCGCCCTCTTCCAACAGTGGCAGCAAAGGATCTCAAAACATCCATCCTTTTTTCAGCAATGAGAAATGCAGGGACTCTCTAAGCTAGAGGAGCTTTGTTTGAATTTCAGTTAAATGCCATTTGCAGGCAGAGGTAGCATATTTAAATGCAAACTAAACAATTTGGGGATGCAAGGGGCCAAAAGGGCAAGCTATTGTGGTAAAAATCTGGAATATAGTTTCTCTCAGACAGCATCCAGATGCTACCTTAGATGTGCTGGTTTGTAAAAATGCAGATGATCAGGGTATCCAGAAAGAAAGTGCCTATAGGACAGACAAATTGAGTGTAGTAAAGATCTTATCTGTCCATCTGCTTATTTAAAGACAGCTAATGAATTTCARTCTCCTAAACTGCCTTGCTAGGTGTTTGTAGCACATTGACACCCATGGCATTTGACTGCAATTTAGGGAATTCACAAACTACGGTACAGGTGTTTCAAGTCTGGCATTTTCCTTGCTCAGACACCTCTCTTCCCCCGCCACCTGACATCCCAGCAGTGCTAGGCACAGTTCAGCACTCAAGAGGAGCTGCCTCAGGTTGGTTCCCAGCAAATCCACAGAGCTRGGACCAACTAGGGCTTTTCCTTTGTCACCCCTCCTTTTTCTGACTGATGGTTGTATATTGATATGTTTGTATTATTTTGATGGTTGTATTATGAAGTATTTGCTATTGGTTCATGCTCTGAGCAGCATGATTCTTTTCTCCCTAACATTTTGGTGACACTTGGTAGCTCGTCACGCTAATAGTCTCATTTTAACTGAGCTCGAATCGCACTAACAAGATGCAGAGGAGGAAGTTATCAGCGCCTACTACAATGAGTCTTTGGAAGGAAAGACAGAGGAAGAAATTCACTCTTCAAAATTACATATCACACTGAATTGCAGGAAAACATCAACTAGTACCTCTTGCAAGGATTCACCTGTGATCTTAATCATAAGTGTTATGTGGGTACAAATTCAACATGCGCTACAACAACATTATGTCTATGGTACAAGAATGACAAAAGAAAAGTAGAAAAGAGAGGAAAACTACAAGCATTGACAAAGCCAGCTGTGGATCACTTAAGGAGCATTTGACTTGCGATTCCAGTCTTCAGATTGATAAGCTTGAAMTCTACTCCTCCATGAAGACATGCCAGGGCTTGCAGTTGTACTAATTAAGTACGTTAGGCGAGGGTTTCTGATATGATAATCAACAACAAAACGGCAGCTTTAGCATTTAAACCATCTTAATGAGGCGTTAGAACTGAAGCCCCTTTGAGGTGAATGGGGAAAGTTTATACACGCTGCTATTGTTCCAGCCCGTCTGGCTCTCCTCTCGAAACAACAGCGCGGTGATTACCTTAACAGCCAGGTAGAAAAGAAGTTGAATTCCTCAGCTGTTTTTTTTTCTCTACACCCTTGAAGTTTTCAGATGCTAGGAAATGTAAGGACAATGAGAAAAATTAACTGAGATTGAAAGCACCGGGAGAGGGAACAAAACTCCTTGAATCATCAATGTATGCAGATTTGGGTGTGCCTATAAGTTATTTAAAGCTTCAGTCTGTTTTGACAGTGGGGGAGTAAATGGATMTTGTGTTTTTAATGGCTCATTACCTTGTTTTTTCTTTTTTTTTTCTTTTTCCCCTTACAAAACAAGACGCCTTTTTTCCAACAAGCTTCGGGTGCTCATCAGTGTGATTAATCAGCCTGTATCAGCCCTGCACAGGACTTTGAAGACAGAGAAAGCTGGTAGAAGTCCTGCGGGTTATTACTGCCCAAGTAAAACTACCCAAATTCCACTTCGTTACTAAGCTAGCCTTGCAAACAAGTGCCAGCAAACAAACAACTGAAGACATAAGTACATCTCTTCATTCTCCTCAGAGAAATATTATTTTCAAACCCAACTTACGACCGCTTAAATGCAAGTAACTCTCCAAGGAGGCTGCCCAGGGACCAATGGTACAGTCACACACGAAAGCTCTTCTGTATACAAGCATCAGCCAAGACACCGTACATAATTTATTTTTTTTACCAATAGCACTGGAAGCAGGCTTATTTTTTCATGCAGATCTCGGTGCTAAACACGGAGAAAGGTTCAGAGGAATAAATACTCCCTCTTAATTTTCTATGACACACCCCATCCTAGTCTGAAACCCCGTGTAAGGTAAAGCTGCTGCCACTGGTCTCCAGGTGCTCTACACCACTTTTGACTGTAGCCAAATGCCAACATCTCCACCCGAAGATTTTTAACTCTCTAGCAAATTCGGGGCCCCACCTGAAGTCCACAGGAGATTCTGATTAACTTCATTTGCAACCTATAGAGAATCAACTTTTGGCGTTATTGTAGCTGTGCAATCAATATTATTGTGTTATTAAGCTATTTGTTGTAGAATTTGTCATCAATCAAAACAGAAAGTACAGTTCTGGTGTATGGCTAGCCCTTGCAAAGAAATAAATGCTTTAATGTTAGACATCAATTTTGTTCAGCATTAATAAAAAATATTTACTTGTGTACTTTGCCCATTCAGTGTGTAGATGTCAGACTATGGAAAATATTAAGGGTGTTTCCCAGAATAATTGTTCCCTTTAGATATTCTGTTGTTTGTGTGGGCTTGTTTATTGTGTGCTTTTGGAATTAATTAATTGACTGACATAAAGCAAGCAGTTGATTACCAAAAAATTAAAAAAAAAAAAAAATTGATTACCAAAAAATTAAAAAAAAAAAA